>CAJQZJ010033130.1:5255091-5281454 GCA_907164525.1 Lophiomys imhausi
CACACACACACACACACACACACACACACACACACACACACACACACCATATAACATATATACAAGTTTATAAGAAATAAGCTTATTTTTGTTCATTTTTAATTTTTTTGAGACAGGGTCTTTCTACACAGGCCTGGTTGTTCTGGAACCCGGTATGTAGACCAGGCTAGCCTTGAACTCAGAGATCCACCTACCTTTGCCTCCCAAGAGCACCACTCACACCCTGCTAAGTTTAGATTCATAAAAGATCTGGGATCCCATGTTTAAAATGGTTTGAACTCACTAGGCAGGCGAATTTATAGCATATTCATCTTTTGCAGAAGCAAAATCTGAAACTTCCCATCACAAGAAAATCCCTCCCAGAATCCAACATTGAGGACCCTTCGTTTATGCCGTGTTGAGCGTAGAGTAGAAGTCCCAGCTTGTGTTCCCTGCATTCCCATTCCTTTGTCTCCTTCAAGCATATCAGCACACCTGCTCTTAGCAGTGGTGCATTTCAGTAGTAGCTTTACATGCAGACAGAAAGGAGGTGGTGACTGCCAATGTCACACTTAGCAACAGCAATGCTGATGTCCTGATAGTGACAAGTTATTCTAATAAGACTGAAAAACATGAGTGGCTTTGTGGGTTGCTCTCTACAGAGAACAGCCCTACTGTTGTTCTCTGCTGGATGCTCGGACAACTTGAAAAAAATGCAGGCGTACACGTCCAAAAATTTTTGAAATAGTTTCACAACATTCGTGTGAAAGCTTTAGCAGCAGGTTGAAAGCTTGCGCAAAGCTCAGGCCAAGTGGTGTCTTAGGAAACACACTGGACACTTCTTACTCCACACAAGTCCCAACTCTAAGAGTCTAATTCAGTGAGTTATTTAGCAACTCTTGGCCTCAGTGTCCTCCTTTGTAGAATGATGGAGGATGAGGTGGATCAGTCTGGAGTTCTTCTTGGTTTTAGATGTCTCTGTCTGTATTTATTGCTGACTGTTGAGACTGCTATCCTGGTGGTGTGGGTTGCTTGCCTTCTTCCTGGGCAGGTTAATAAGGCAGCTGCATTGTATATAGTAGGGGTGTTGCGTATGTGTGGTATGTGTATGTGTGAGAGTGTGTGTGTGGTGTGTGTGTATGTGTGGCATTTGGGGTGTTGTGTGTGTGGTGTGTGTGTAGTGTGGTGTATGTGTGTGTGCCTGTGCATGCACAAACTAAATTCAGGTTGTTTTCTGATGCCATCCCTCCTCCCTCCCCCAGCTGATGACAAAAGGGTTCTTATGGAGTTCAAGTTCAGGCTGTACTTTAGAAGTGTTTAGATTGGCATAAATCCACTGTGTTGTCCCCAGAGAATAATGTGCAGGGTGTCCTGTGTGCATCCTTCTGATCTGAAGAGCACATTTATCCCTTGTCGTCACTGTCAGAAGTCAAGCATGAGATCCGTGGAAAGAACTCCTGTGTAATGGATTCTTACCAGAATCGCTGGAGGCCTTCTTAGAGTTACCTCTGTGGGAGGTAGGGAGGGAGGGAGAGAACGAGGGAGGGAGGGAGGGAGGGAGGGGAGGAGGGAGGGAGGGAGGGAGAGAGAGGGGGGGGGAGGGAGAGAGGGAGGGAGGGAGCATTGCCGTTTTTCAAGGGCTGCTTGGTGCTTTTTCTCATTTGCTGATTCTGTCACATCCATATTCTTGAGGTAACTTTCATGTTTCCGTGCTGGGTGTAGTACTAGGGCTCACTAGAGCGGCAAATCCCTAGGGCTTAGAGTTGGAGCAGGAAAAGCATCTCTCCTCTACCTTCCTTTTCATTGCCCTTCCACTTTCTATTTTTACTCTTCCACTTTTCTCTTAACTTTCTTCTTTGTGTGTGCTCATTGCACAAAGCAATGTGGCTCCTGGTGACATGTTGTTCAAGAATGCCATGTGCTTTGACTATATTCCTTCCCATCATCCTCTCCTGTTCCCTTTTCCATCACATTTATGCTCTCTTCTGGATTGTCCCCCTTTGACTATGCCATAAGTGTGTGCACACACCCTTCCATATATGAGAGAAAACATGAAATATGTTTGTCTTTCTAGGTCTGGCTTACTTTAATGTGATCTCCAGTTCCATCTATTTTCCTACAGATGACGTAGTTATGTTCTTCCTGATGGTCCAATTATGTATGTGAACCACAGCTTTATGTTCACCTGTAGATGGACACGTAGGCTGAATCTTTAATTTGGTTACTGGGAGCAGTCCTATAGTAAACATGGATGAGCATGTGTGCCTATATTATACTGTCTGGTGTTTCTTAAGAGAATATCCAGGTGGAGTATAGTTCAGGGATAAGACATCTCGGCTGAACTGAGTTCAACTGAAAGTCAAGGGCATTTGGAGGGTAGAGTGGGAGGACAGAGAGGCCTGATTTCACTGTTGTCTTCATAGCAGAGAGGAACAGGTGCCAGGAGGCATCACGTGGTAAGGCATTCACAGATCTTTGGTCAGGAAGAATTGAACCACCTACTAGTTCCTTCTTTGTGACCACCCAGAGAAGCACATGTTAGTTGCTTGGTGGCTGGAGCTGCAAGTGTCAACCCACCAGGTATGGGTGTCCAAGAAACCTGATATTTCTTGAGGTGGGCTCCCTAGGGACCATGTGACCATGGTGCCTTCTCACATTGTTACCTTTGCTCCGCATTTGGGTAGATTTAACCTCTGAGAGTTTTACTTCCAATTGGCAACTCCTGTGGTAAAGCCTGGTGATAAGAATGCTGTGCTCTCTCATAGCGGCTCATGGCATCGCAAGTGTTCTCAAACACACTATTCAATTCATTTGAACTACACTCTTGCGAGAGAGAGGAGAAATTGAAGTAGGGAAGGAAGCAGAACCTAAGTAGCCAAGGATGCCATCTGAGGTCAAGGAGGGATTAGGAGAAAAATAGTATCTTGCTAGCATTCTCTCAGGCTGGCTGTCTTGGGGTGTCTGATCTTGCTTGGGTGCATATGGTCTTTCTTCCTTGGAAGCATGGCTGCTTTGAGGAAACCAATGTGTGACTGTGGTTCACTTCTCTCCACCTTACTTCACAGGCCCAGTTTGGCTGAGTGTGTATTTGCAATCTAGATGCATTTCTTCTACTCAACCGTAGTGTTAATTTGCCGTGGTTTATTCTAAGGGAACCATGATATTCTCACACTTGTGTTTCTGAGACCAATTTAGTTACACATTTGTTGGTGTGCTTGGGGGCTTTTACACTGTTCACATGCCATGGTGGCACTTCTAAATCTTAAGGTAACAGAGACCTTTCAAACCTCTTAATTTCCCTCCATTCTTGAATCAACATTCTTTTATTGCCCCAACACCTTCTAAAATAGTAAGGACTTATTGCATGTCTGTTTACTATGAACAAGATAATTTTATTTTTTACATGTACCTCTCAGGAACTTGCTAATTCCCAAACAGGACAGTGCTTTGTGTTACCATCTCTTATTGGCCCTGACACTATCATTAGAGCTATTTACACAAATACTTCTCACCCTCTCTCATGGAATGCATGGTATTCAATAGTCAAGGGTATTTGCACTCTACTTAATCCTCACCAAGTTTTTCTGAGGACAAACTGAGCATCCCTAATTCTGAGCACAGCCACGAGGCTCAAAAAATTTCAAGTTTGGTGCATTTCTGAAACCATGAGCCAAAATAGACCTTTCTTCCTGGTGTTTTGTCATAGTGGCAGGAACTAGACTGACACTGTGCCTGTTCCATGTCAGGAGCTAGGAAGGAGATATAGTGAAATAAAAACTTGAGGCTGTTAGCCACATAGTTACCAGACTGAATATAATGACAAACTCTCAAGTGCTTGGAAGGAGCAAAACCATGGGCTAAGACAGGAAGGCCTGGGAAGGCTTTCTGGAATTCATGGTGCTTGACCCGTCTGTCAGAGGGTGCTGGTGGACTTGTGGACAAGTGGAAGGTGGTGGGAAAAAGTACAGAACTTGATAGGATTCATTCAGGATGTGAGTGTGTAAATGGTGATGGTGATGGGACTATAGCTCGGTGGTAGAATGCTTGGCCTAGCATGCCTGAGGCCCTGGATTCAATTCCTAGCCTAAACAAATAAACAAATGTACTCCTAGCAGCAGAGGACATGGAGACAGAAGTGGCCACTTCCTAGCCTGGCAGGACTCCAGTGGAGGGAGGGGGACACCAACCCACCCACAAAACCTTTGACCCATAATTTACACTGCATACAAGATGTACAGGGATAAAGATGGAGCAGAGATTAAGAGAATGGCCAACCAATGACTGGTACAACTGGAAACCCATCCCATTGGAGAGAGCCAACTCCTGACACTATTAATGATACCCTGCTATGCTTGCAGACAGGAGCCTATTATAACTATCATCTGGGAGGCCCCACCCAGCAGGGGATCGAAACAGATGATGGGACTCACAGCCAACCAATAGGTGGAACTCAGGGAATTTTGTGTAAGAGTGGGAGGAAGAATAGAGGGAGCCCCGAGGGGACAAGAGCTTCACAGGAAGACCAACAGAGTCAACTAGCTATGCCCCTGGGGTCTTAAAGAGACTGAAGCACCAACCAAAGAGTATATATGGTCTGGACCTAGGCCCCTGACACACATGTAACTAATGGACTGCTTGGTCTTCATGTCAGTTACTTAGTAAAGCAGAGACAGTCCCTGACATAGACTCCATTGCCTGTTTGAGGATCACCTTACCCTAGCTGGTGTGCCTTGTCTGTCCTCAGTGGAAGAGGATGCTCTTAGTCCTGATGTGACTTCAAGAACTGGGATGGGTTGATGGAGGCGGTCCCCTTTTCTGAGAAGGGAAGAGTTAAAGGAGGAGAGAGTGGGAGGGTGGGAATACATGGAGAGGAGGGAAAGGGATACGATCAGGATGTAAAATGAATAAATAAATAAAATTTAAAAATAAATAAGCAAATGTAATAGGAAGTCTCAGGTTGGAGTGCTAAGAGGCAATTTGATTGGCCAAACATGCATTTGCAGGGAGCCTTTGAAGCTGCTCATCCCTGTAGTCTCAGCATTTGGGAGGCTGAGGTAGAAAGTCAAGAGTTCAAGGCCTGCCTAGGCTACATGGCCAGACCTTGCCTCACAAAGCTAGAAAGCTGGTAGTGGGGTAGAGAGCAATTGAAAAAGACTACTGTATTTGGTGTGGGAAACAGACACAGTATGGGTAAATGGAGTGAGTGGGAAGCCCTGCCAAGCTATTTTTAGTCGCTAGATGGGACAATGGTGGTCATGTAAATAGCAGGGGGCAAGAAGAGTGGATGAATCTGAGATTTAAGAGGGTGTTGTGGCAGATAAGATTTGAAGGGGCCCACGAGAAGGAAGTATTGAGTCTTTTGTGGAGAGAGTATGCTCTTCCCAGAGACTGGGGACTGTGGAATCCTGAGTACTAGGCCAGTCAGGAGGATTGTTACTCATGCTCATGTTGAGTTGGAGCATCTTTGAGACACAGAGGTGGAGCTGTCTGTCACTCTGGCATTAGTTGTTAGACTTCTGGAGGTTTGAAGAGCAAAGCAGAGAGGGTAGAGCTTGGTGCTGTCAGTGTGTGCAGAGTAATTGCCACAGTGAACATGGAGGTAATGACAGGATTAAGGGGGTTGTGCAAGGTGAAGACTCATGACCAAGCCAGGACTGAGGTGGGAGACCGGACTGTTGAAAAGAGCCATGTCAAGAGACAGGGAAGACATAGTTTTCAATATGGTGAAGAGCTCAGTTATAGACTTGAACATGCCTTACTGGAAATGTTTGGACCAGAGGTGTTTTGGATTTGGGATTTTTATGAAAATTTGGAAAACTCATGTATATATATATTGAGTTACTTTGAGTGTGGGACCCAAGTCTAAACACAAAATTAATTTATGTTAATACACATTACCCAAAGATCATGTCATAAAATGGTGTGTGTCTGTTGTCTGCATATGGTCCATGGTTCGTCATGGGTGTGTGTGTGTGTTTGTGTGTAGACCAGAGATCAATACTAGGTTATCTTCTTCAATCTCTCTCCAGTTTATTTTTTTGAGACAAAGTCTCTCATTTGAACCCATGTTCAATGGAGTTACTGATTCAACAATGCTGGCTGGCCACTGAGCTCCAGGAATACATCTGTCTGCATTTGTCCCCCAGTACTGGGGTTATAGGCATACCTCTGGTTCTGGCTTTTCTGTGAGTGCTGGGGATCTGAACTCATCTCCTCACGCCTTATCAGTAGCACTTTACTGACCAAGCCATTTCTCAGCCTGGTGTTACACAGTATTTAAAAAAAAAATTGTCCGTGAAACAAAGCTTGTGTACATACACATATTTTGACTGTGGCCTATCTCATGAGATCAGGCATTTTTCTCTCACCATGGCTTAAAAAGTTCTTGATTATGGAGCATCTGAAATGTTTGGCTCAAGGAGGCACAGCCTGTGTGGGAACCTCAAAAGTATGAGAACTTGTCATTGATTATTGAACTTGGCATCCTAAAGGCTACAGGGTGGTTTTTGGGAGCCACTTGTGGAGAGAGCTGGGCAAATGAGGTGGTGTCCTGGCTATTTTTATGTCAACTTGGCACATTAAAGTCATCAGAGAGGAGGGAGCCTCAATTGAGAAAATACTTCTATGCATAAATAAGATTGGGCTGTAGGCAAGCTTGTAGGGCATTTTCTTAATTAGATTCATAAAGATGAACACAGTCCATTATGGGTGGGGCTAACCCTGGGTTGGTAGTCCTGGGTTCTGTAAGAAAGCAGGCTGAGCAAACCATGTGGAGAAAGCCAGTAAGCAGCATCCCTCCATGGCCTCTGCATCAGCTCCTGCCTTCAGGTTCCTGTCCTGTTTGAGTTCCTGTCCGGACTTCCTTCAGAGATGAACAGTGATATGGAAGGCTAAGCCAAATAAAGTTTTTCCTCCTCAAGTTGCTTTGGTCATGGTGTTTCATCACAGCAATAGGAATGCTAAGATAGGTAGGATAGGAGTTAGGAGGACGTGAGGAGACCGAGGTACGGAGAACAGGCCACTGGTGGGAGCTCTTGCTGGGGAGGGAGGGAAGGGCACGTGTAAGCTGCAGAGGGCAGAGTTCCATCAGAGGGACTTAAGCATGTTTAAATGGTCCCTGAGAGGGATCCAGTCAGGGCATGGCTGACTCTGCAGGAGAAACAAGATGACTGAGTGTGTAAGGTGGAAAGAAACACCCTTGTGATAAAATGATGTGCAACACGGCAGGTTTTCTTGTTTTCTGTGGTGATGGAGGTTTTCCCAGTTCCTTTCTAAGGTTCCATCTTACTGGTTTGAAAAGCCTTCACATTTTGTTTGCTGCCTCTTCGCCAGTTGTTTTCTTGACATAGAAAATAGTGTCTTTCTTGCAACATTCTGATTCATTTAAAATTCAGTGTTTTTATTAAAGTGGATGTGGTTCTTCAGCAACCTGGTTAAATTATTTTGTACGTTACGAAGAAATGAGGTACAACGTACAGTCTGCTTACTCTGTGTCTCACATCAAACTCCAAAACATGCCCTTCTTCCCCAACCCCTTTGTGATTTCGTTTTTTGTTGTTTTGCTTTTTGGTTTTGGGTTTTTCGAGACAGGGTTTCTCTATATAACATCCCTGGCTGTCCTGGACTCGCTTTGTAGACCAGGCTGACCTTGAATTCACAAAGATCTGCATGTCTCTACCTTCCAAATGCTGGGATTAAAGGCATACTCCACCTTGCCTGGCCCCTTTGTGATTGTTGACATTAAAAATATAAAATATATTTTTAAAAATGCATCTGGTGACATTTACTTTGTCTTGTAGAATCCTTTGGACTTTGAATGACAGTGTTTGATATGAGCATAGGAGAGCTAACGTGCAACGCAAAAAGATGCAATATGTTACTCTTGGTCTGCACTGGACCATTCCACTCCTCAAGTTGGATGCTAGAGCTTTAGGAGCAGCAAGGGAAGTGGTTGTCCCAGAACAGTCTGATGACTTCCTATGTTGGGGTGATTGCCTGTCACATGACTACTTTCTTTTTCTTGGGACTTGTGAGTGTCCTGTTGAAATCACTGCACTCTACTCCAGGAAGCGGAGCCCCTAGAGCCCTCCTCCCTACTTGGTAAATATAGCACATATGGAATATCCCTTATCCAAATGCTTGGGGCCAGATGTGCTTCAACTTTTGAATTCTTTCCAATTCTGGAGTATTTACATAAACATAATGAGCTATCCTGGGGATGAGACCAACATCTAAACGCAAAATTCAATTATGTTTTGTATACACCCAATATACATAGCTGTTAGTGATGTATGCAGTATTTTAGGTAGTTCTGTGCATGAGACAAAGTTCCACGGCCTGGAATTTTCCGATTGTGATATCATGTCAACATTCACAGCTTTGGATTTTGCAGTGGTTCAGACTAGGAATGTTCAACTGTGCTTCCAAACCAAGAAAAGTTGTCATGGTGATATGAGAACTGCAGGTCAGTCCCCACCCCCATGCCAAACACCTGTCTAGGTAACTTGCAGGGTCATTTGAGGTTTATGGGTGCAACACTGTGCCAGCTAGTGTTTGTTTTTTGTTTATAGTAATCCTCTTTTAGCAACCATGACACAGTGACAGGCACTTGTGGTTTCCCTATTGATGCTGCTGGAAGACAAGAGGGTACCAGTACTGCATCTCTTTTGGAAGTGATGGTGTAAACACTGGCACCATTGCTGAAATGAATGAAATTCATTCATTCATTGACTGTGACGGCTCTTTTCCTGCTGCCCTTGTCCTGTACCACAATGGGCATCCTTGCTTTGAGCTGTCCTGGTGAGTGAGAAAAGAGGTTTTAGGTGTGGAATTCGAATTGCCAGGCCCTTAGTAAAACAGGTTGTCTTACTAACCAATGCTTGCCTTTTTCTGCTGGGCTAGACAGCACTGGGAGAGGGCCATGCTTACTTCACACGCAAAGCTTTCTTTTGCTTTCAAGTCCAATTCTGTCTTAAGTGATTAAAGAAATGAATGGAGACCATGGGGCAGATGATTTTCCTTTACTGTCTTCCCATGACCTACCGTGTCTGCTTCTGGCAGGACTGTGAGGAGAACTTTAACTTTCTGTTATGTCTTTTTGCCTTTCAAAAAAAAAAAAGTCTATTTATGGAGTGGGAAGACGTGGCTGAGGAGGGAAAAACCACTTGTACATAAAACAGCTGTTAAGCAATTCTCCACACACGGAGATCAAGAGAAAGTGAAGAAATATGTCCTTCTGAGGACCCCTTCAGCAACTTGGAACCTCTTTTGGAGAATAGATACAGCTAAGGTAACGTAGTTACTGAAAAGTCCATTGAGCTACTTAAACCCTTAAACCTTGATTGGAAAATAAACAAATCAAGCCAATGATTCTGATTTCTATTGTAGTAATACATAGGGAGCTAAAGAAACTGCAGAATCTGTCTTTACTCTTTGATTAACTGTGTGCCCCAGAGAGTGTCACAACATGCTCGAGGCAGAAGTCAAGACTTTCCCTGCAGAGGGATTGGGTTCTCCAGATGCCATGCACAATGAGAAAAGATCACTAGTCTCCTCTCACTCTTCCTCCTGTGGCCAGCTGTAGTGAGGACAGTGTGCTCAGTGGCACTCAGGAAAGCTCTGCAGTGTCCCCGAGAGTCCCCCATAGACTCACCTTTCTTTGTACCCTATTAGGAACACCTGGGGCAGTTTATTGCCTGAGGTATCTTGTGTGAGCTAGGGTCTTGTTTCTGATGTATGAAGTCCCCACAAAGCTTCATGTTCACACTTAGAGAATTCTTGTCCTGTGCTACAGATGTTTTATAGTTTATTTCCAAACAGCTGTTTTTTTCCCATTTAGTCTTTTATTTATTTATTTGTTTGTTTGTTTGTTTATTTATTTATTTATTTATTTATTCCCTTTTCCAATAAAATCCTTGCAGAAACTGTTCAGCTCACATCCTTGCCAGAGCGCTTGGTAGAAGCTCTCAGGTCCCCTGTCATGGTCTACTCCCACTAGCACCTGTTACTCACAAGCCGTCAATTTAGCAGGTTGTTCTTTGGAAAGCTAGATGGTTAGTGCATGTGCATCAAAACTGTAGACTCAACCGCCCTAGAACAGAACAACCCCTAGTGAGGCGTATTGGCCTCCTGCGGTTTCATGAGACAGTATAGAAGGTGGAGATCAGGGAGAGCTGCACGTGTCATTGATGACTGGCTCATTCAGCATCAGGTAGGAAAGCCCCCTGCCTCCCCCATGCAGGTGATTGGTTCTGGGTTCTGGGTTTAAAGAAAGCCATTTATCAAGGGTACGCTGGCGGCTTGGCATTCCCTGCCCCTTCAGCCTTTGCCAGCAGCTAGCTGTCAGTGCCTTTGACCTTTAGAGGTATGAACAGGAGGAGGAATTAAGATCCACAGATAATCCTTAAATCGTGTTAATGGTTTTCACATCCTTAGCCAGCCTAGGATCATTTTCCCCAGCGCTGCCCCATGGAGCTAAATGGCTAGTTTAAATGCAGTGTCCATTTGTTTCCGCCCCACTAATCCTCTGCTAAAGGGTGGGAGGGGCAGAAGAAAAAGTCCAATCAAAGAGGGAAAGATGGAACAAGGTGGAGAAATTCTTCTTTGGATAGCTATCTGTCAACTCTTAGAAAGGGAGAAATGTGTCTGTGTGTGCAAGTGCACCATCTGCTGCAAACACGCGTGGAGAAACATCAAACCAAGTCAGCATCCAGAGACAGAGTTACACCTCTCAAGCAACTATCAAGTAAAGAAAGCCACGAGAGTGAAAACAATCTATAAAGGCGGGTTTGGCCAGCTCTCAAAAATCTTAGACAGTTGCAACACAGTCCTTGGCTCAGATGGCTGGATTTTTCCCATTCATGCACTTTTTTTTTTTTTTGACAGATGAATTGTTGCAGACTGTGAAAGAGCTCTGCAAAGAATCTGTTCTGCTCCTCTCTCTGAGCAGAGCCCCTCCGTCTTCTTGCAGCCTTCCGGCCTGCAAACCCAGGTGCCCTGTGTTCTGAGTCATAATGCCACTTGGCTACTTCTCAACCTTAGCTGCTGTAGGCCAGTGTGTGTATGTGTTAGGCTGGAATGAGCCCTCCATTTGCTAAATCCTGAACACTGGTATAAGTCTTCTGGAATTTGTATTTCTTAATTCCTATGGAATGCTTATTACTTTCATTATAGCAGTAAGGGTTTTGTTTCTGTTTTGTTCTGTTTTTACACTAAGAAGCCCACAAAATGACTTGCCCTTGACATTTCCCTTCCAAAACTAGCCTTCCTTTTTGCTGATAAGTGAGTTCACATTTATATCTGGCAAGATTGAGCCACCTTCTTGACTGTTGGCGGTAGATTTTGTTACTGTTTTGCTTTGTTTCTGAGACAGAAACCCACCATGTGAGCCCAGGCTAGCCTTAACTTCCACTCCTCCTGCCTCAGCCTTCCAGTACTAAGGGTACAGATGTTGACCACTGTATCTTGCTTTTAGGTTAAAAAAAAAAAGCTGGTTTTCCCTGTATAGTAGTGTATGCCTATCTTAGTACTAGAGAGGCTGAGCAGGAAGATTTTGAGTTCCAGATTAGTGGAGGAAATACTATGAGACCCCCATCTCTAAAAAGAAGTTCAAATCAAGCCATTTTGAGTGTAATGGGCATCCAGCCTGACATATTATCAAATATATAGCTTTAGATCACATACAATAATTGTGTCCTGTTACAGATCCCATAAACAGGTGATTGGTGTTTAACTGCAAGGATAGAGTAGCCTCTTAGTACAGGCAGTCTTTGCATGACTCTGGAATTTATTTCTCAAATTACTGTACTAAAACAAAGGTTTTTGAAATTTCTTTCCAGCGGCTTAACCAGTGAGATTTCATACCCTCAGGTATTCCTGTGTAATGGCTTGGTAGCAGCCAGCAAAAGACTTCCAGTTAGGGCCATAACTTAACCACAAAAGAATCACCCAAGGTACCCAACACCAAAAGAATTAGGTCTGCTTAGATTAGCTCTGTCACTATAATGAACACTCAGGATAAAGCAGTATATACAGAGATGTGAATTGACTCAGAGTTCTGGATGTTTTAATCCATGGTTGATTGGCCCTGTTGAGTTGAGTCTAGGCAACACCATCCATTGCGATGGAGAGCAAAACTGCTTACTTTCATAGTCCAGGCATGTAAATGAGATGGGGGACAGGGCTGGGGGTCCCTTAATTCTCTTTGAGAGCCTGTTCCTCTGACTTGAAGACTTCCTACTAGATCCTTTCGTTTAAAGGATTCACAAACCACTGCTACCATGGAGACCACAAAGGTTTTTGAGTGACATTTAAGAGTGTAGTAGGATGATACATCAGCTTCCTCAGCCAGACTTTAGATAGACAGTGAATAAATTCCACGTCAAAGATGGAACACAGGTGTGTATTGTTATATACTGAAGCAAAACTGAGTGAACAATTAGCTACTCCCAGTGTGTTTGCTGAACAGTTATAAATCCTTTATGTTTTTAAGCCACCAAGTAAAGATTTAAAAAAATAAGCTTGGATAGTTTCTAAGTTGCATGAGACATCCAAGAATCCTAACACCCTGGATATGCTTGAGTATATTTTCAGCAACACATTAAAGTTGGGAAGTTCTCTCCTTCCTACTTAGGAAAATGTTCATTGCAAATTACGGGTGATGACAAAGCTAGTCTCTATTCTGAAAAAGTCAGGAATGGTTTTTGTTTTCTAATTTAAATAAGCTTATTAATATATATCCCATATCTTAATCTTATTGACATATACCTCCAACCTTATTAACATATATCCCAATCAACAATATTCCATATTAAATTCTAATATATGTGTATGTGGAAAGGGAGAGGCAGTAGGACCTTGTAGTATTTATTCCACAGAAGAAGTAATATCCCCTGCCAACCTTGTTATAGCCTATCCTTATCTCTATTTGGTTTTAAAAGACATGTTCTGAGCTGGGTATGGTGGCACATGCCTTTAATCCCAGAACTAGGGAGGCAGAGGCAGAGGCAGGAGGATCTCTGTGAGTTCAAGGCTAGCCTGGTCTACAAACTGAGTCCAGAACAGCCAGGGCTACACAGAGAAACCCTGTTTCAAAAAACAAAACAAACAAAAAGACACATTCTATGCTCTGTCTTCAGCTCTTCCTTGGGAATGTGTTATTAAATTACTGTTTGTGTTTCGCACTCACAGCTCTCCCCCATGGATTTGTTGGTATATCCTTGATGATTAATTGCATATATTTAAAGTGTCCAGCTTGGTTTGATGTATTTACTATGAAATGTTACTTGAAGTATTTATCATAGTGAAGTAATGTGCCTATCACTCAAGCTTTGTCTCTTTGTGTGAGATGAGATCACTTACAATCTGCCTTCTTATCAGATTTCAAGTGCATGGTACCTGTTATTAACTGTTCACCATTGTACATGAGGTACAAAGGCTTGAGCAACTGAATGCTTTATATCCTGTTCTGTATATCCCATCTGTTCGGTCATCAAACAAGGTTGATAATGAATGTCTCTATGACCACATGTTACAGAAAAAGACAATCGGCAAGTTCCAGTAATAGGTGTTTAGACTTTGTGGCTAGCTTTGTGGAAGAGGGTTGCTCTGACCCGCCTTGAGAGGATTCGAGGTGAAAGACATGAGGGCAGAAGTTCAGATTCTTTGCTTCTAAGACCTGTACCTAGGGGTGTCACTGTTTGAGCCTCAACACAGGAAAGAGTTCTTCTTGACACTGAACTTTTGGGAATAGAGTCAACTTCTAAAAACCACCCACCCTCATGTCTGCTCCAGAATGTCATTGTAAACACCTATGCTATTGTGAACCCCAACTGGGTGATGACTGTCATCAGGCACGTGGAAAGAAAACTTCTTAAAGTGTTGTGAAAGATAAAGACTATATTATTTGACTACTTACAAAAGAAAAGCTATATATGGGAAGTCAATGGAAGGAAAAATGAGCCTGTGAGACCATGGTTCACATGGATCTGTGAACTGAAACTGTATGGATGTTGATGGGCAGACAGGATGGCAGATGCCTCAAGTCTCCTGGGAATGGGCCACTTGTTCCTAAGCAGCCAATTCATGTTCTGTCCACATACATGAGGTCAGTCTACATTGTCTATTTTGTAGGAGACTTTAGGAGACTCCACTAACTGGTCTTTTGCAAATGACCTTCCTATCTTTTTAAGATGAAGAATGTTCTTGTGTGTGTGGGGGGGGGGGGACGACGACTAGGTACTTTCAGGTACCTAGTCCAGGTCAACATATGCTACTTATAAGGCCTTTTAAGATCATGTGGCTATCTGGCAGGTAATTTCATTCTTGACCACATAGAATGTTTTTGAGCCTGAACAATCCACAGTGAGTCCATGGAACCCGATTGCTTTTCACACCCTCCACCTGCCAAGGAACAGGGCTGTGGGACTAGATAGCATCCTGGGTCTGAGACCCATGTCCCTGTCTTTCTGCCCATTCTACATTGTGAGAATTTATCTAAGATGTGGCTAGGAGTACAAGTCAACATTTCATGGCCATTGTGCTTCTTGGGATATGAGTAGTACAAACAGAATCGAATGGGATACAAAACCACCAGCTTCCATCACCCCGGTGTGATGTCACCTGCATTGTCCAGGGCCATTTCCCACCATTGCCATCAAAGAATTCTTACTGTATCAGCCCAATTCCTACCCCACCCCTTCCTGCCTCCCAAATCCACCCATCCCTTCCGGCTTTCATGCTCAAATACGCCTGTCTGCAGATTCCTCCCCTTGACACTAGAATTGGGTTTTTCTTTTGTAAATGCCTCCCTCCAGCCTGTTTCCTCCTCAATACTCTAGATTAGAAATCTTACTAGCTTTTCCTCATAGGTTTGTATCTCATTTATTGAATTTGCATTGTGTCAGAAAGTAAGTGGTAAGGATATGTCTGTCCTTGGTCATCATTTTTTCCAGGCAAGCCCACTGGACTAAGCATTCACATTTTGTACTCTCACTTGGGTATATGTTGGTATGTCTATTTAATGGTCCACCTTGTAATACTGTGACTGAATGACAGATGCTAGGTTCTTTCTACATAATAGAAGTCCATTTCGCTCAAGTTTTAGAGGCTTAAAGTCAAAGGTTGGGCAGCTTTGTTGACTCAGCCTCTAGTGAGGGCCTCCCAGGCTGGGTAGCATAAATGATGGTAGAAACTTGTAGGAATGTGATGTTCTGGTAAGGAAAGCACTCAGAACACAGGGAAAAAATATAGTCTCAGTGTATTATAACTGCCTCTCAATAGGTCTAACAGATCCCACAAGAACCACCTATCCTTCCTGAAGGCCAAGCACACAACTACTTCCCGCTAGGCCCCGCCCCTTCCAGGTCCTATCACTTTTCCACATTACCATACTGAAGACCCATTTGCTAACACATTAACTTTTGGAGGAGAAACCACCTTAGAACCACTGTAGGCTGCCTGGACTTTCAGGTACCTAGTCTAGGTCAACATATGCTACTTATAAGGCCTTTTAAGATCATGTGGCTATCTGGCAGGTAATTTCATTCTTGACCACATAGACCACATGCTGTAATTATGAGCAGTCCTCTACACCCTCTGGGGTCCTTATTCTCTGTGACTTTTTCTGAGTTATGAAAGCAGCTACATCTACCCTTCCCCCTCTCCCATGCCCCTCCAACCACCAGTGTTGTGGGCAGTTGCTTCCTGCCTCCCAAATCCACCCATCCCTTCCGGCTCAGACGGGATCTGAAAACTGTACTGTCATGGTCGAGCATAAGCCCTGCCTGAGGGTGAGGCTCATCTTCTGGGCCCATACTCATGACTCTGTCTGGTGCCACAGAAAGAGTGGAGAGAGATACACCTGGCCCAGTGCATGCTCTATCAAAACCGCTCCTTTGGGGAGGGTCTTGACTTTTGAACTGTGTGGTTCTCTTGTTATGCTTTGGTGATTTCTTTGTAGTAGTGGTCTACTTCATACACCATAATCTACATAGAAGATAGTCATAGGACAAAAGGAAGAATATCAGGGGCCTGGAAAAATAATGCATTGTTTGATAATGTGTAGTAAATATGCTGCAGTTACAACAGTCCCAGCTCATACTGTCACTGCCAAGAGAAGATGAGAAAATGAGAGGCAACAACATTGCTGTGGCCATCACACTTACCCAAGGCCTAGGGGTGGGGCAAGGGCTTGGACATGGGCTGACTGATACCACTATGCTGCTAAAAAAAAAAAAAAAAGCCATTCTCCAGGGAACACCTGTTATAGTGTGAAGAGAACCAGCTGCAGTATTTCTTAACTCAGGCGAGAACTTCCCTGTACCTCAGCATCACCTCACTGCCTAAGAAATTGTAAAGATCCCTCCAGAAAACACATTTTGCTTGTGGTGTTTTGAGTGAGCTGCAAACTAGTACAACAGTTGCTACATTAAGGAAAAATAAAAGGCATGCAGAACCATCTCTTCTTTGTCAGGCAGTATAGATAAAGCACCTACTGTGTGCTGGGACTGGGGGACCCAGTGAGATCAAAACTTGGCCTTTGTGTCTATAACTTTTCATGAGGAGGAACACAGAGATGGGAGGTTTTACTTTATTATACCTAGCCTATGATTCTGAAAGAAGCATATAGGTCCCCAAGGAGAGGCGCTGGCTTTATCTGAGGCAATTGGTTTAGATTATCAAACTCAGAGGCAAGTCCTAATAAAAAAGAGTTCATTTAGGCAGATGCTCTAGAGCAGCGGCTCTCGACCTGTGGGTTACAACCATCGGAAAACACACATTTCCTATGATCTTAGAGGCCCTCCCAACTATAAATTAATTTTCATTACTACTTTATAACTATTTTTTCTACTGACCAGTGTCTCAGTTCTTTTTTTAAAATTCATTTATTCATTTTACATTCCAGTTGCAGCCCCCTCCCTCCTCTCCACCTGTTCCCACCTTCCTACTCATGTCTCAGTTCTTGTTTTTTGTTTTTGGGTTTTGGTTTTTGAGACAGGGTTTCTTCTCTATGTATCCATTTTTGCAGACTAGGCCTTGAACTCACAAAGATCTGCTTGCCTCTGCCTCCTGAGTGCTAGGATTAAAAATGTGGGCCACCATGCCTGGTTGTGTCTCAGTCTTTAAGACCACCAGAAATAAGTGTTTTATGATGGTTGCAACCCACAGGTTGAGAACCACCGATCTTGAGGATATGATTGGCAGGACTCGGGGCTGCTCCACGCTGGGTAGATAGAGAAACGAAGCCACAGAATGCAAATCAGCTCTGTTGTGTAGAAATCACTACCACAGAGGACATGGCTGGACAGAGAGCCCAGGTCCTGGATACCCAAGGGTAGCTGGAGACCATTTAGAAGCAACCGGCTTATTGATGGCCATACACTGAAGCAATCCAATCAGGAGTAATATGGTCCACCTGTGTGATCATTAAGGTGCATCGCCACTCAGTGAGACCCCGACTCGGTGAGAGGCAAGCGGATGAAACAGAACCCAGAGGTGGGAAGCCATCCTGTAACATAACAAAGGGACGAGGGCCTGAGAGGAGGCAGTGAAAGTGCAGATAGAGAGAGCTGGAGGCACAGTCAAATGAAGGAGGGAAAATCGATCCCAGTTACTGTGCGCTGAACCGGAACTGGAGAGTGATTTGGGGGGGGGGGCGGAATTTGAGGTATCAAAGATGACCCCTAAGCACAGATCTTAAGAACTTCAGTGGATGGCTGACTTTTCATGACTTAGAGAATGTGGAGAAACAGGAGATTTGTAGGAGAGACAGTTTGACATATGCTGAATTAGAGGAACCTTTTGAACCCATCAGGTAGACTAGAATTTTCAAGAAAAGTTGAGGGACTACAGCCTAGATTGATACATAATTTAATAAACTTGAATGATATTTCCCAGAAAAGTACCTGAGGTTAAAAATGAGATAGTTACTGGAATAGGCTAAGAAGCAGGTAGGTAGTGAAGAGAGGACCATGGGAAGGAGATGAAATACAGAGAAAGGTGTGGAATGAGAGAGAGAGTGAAGGCCGGTGGAGTCAATATGCTGTTCTGCAGGGAACTCCATCTGTGTTTCCAGAGAGGGAGAAAAGGAGAGGAGGAAGGAGAAGGAGAGAGGGTACAGAAGAGCGGAAGAGAGGGACATCCATCCATCCATCCATCCATCCATCCATCCATGGTGGCACAAGGGAGGGTATCTTAGCAGAGCTAATATGGGTAAAGCCGGAAATAGTCATGGAGGCTGAGAAAGTTTGGTCCTGTTGTAGCAAAGTCACTTTTGGGCCAGAAGGAAACATGCTTGTTCCTCCATCCCATTCTCCATTGTTGCTTTAAGGCCTGCTAAAAAGCATCCCCTCTTCCTTATGCACAAGAATGCTAGAGCTAACATTAATCTCAGATGCAAGGAGATTGAACCCATCCTACCCAGATTCTTACCAGATATAAAATGGACATTCTAGGTAGAGAAAAGTTATCTGTATGTCTCCACTGTCTTAATTCTTAGGAAATCTAGACTTCCTTCTGATGAAGTTATTCTGTTAGAACAAACAATACTTATCAAATAATGTGATTTTTCTCTTTGTTGTTTTACTGTAACCAATCCCTGTACTACCCAGTAACGTCAATACATGGAATCTGAGTTCTATCTCACAACAAGATTTACTCTGTAAGCAAACTAATGCAGACTCTTAAAAAAAAATGCCAGGTTCACATAGAATCAAATATTTATATTTAAATTAGTGAAATAATTTGAGAAATAGTGGTCTTTTACAGCAGTACCAAAATCTGTCTGGATACTTGGTTATGTCTTAAATGTCTTAAATGTTCTTCCCAGCCTTAGGCTCATAAAAAGAACCCAAGGGTTTTGTTTGTTTTGATTTTTTTGTTATATGTATTGGGGTTTATTTTTATTATTTGTCAACTTAAATATAAAATTCTGAGGGCAAACCTCTGTATTAAGTCTCACTTCTTCAAGGTATGCTTCAGCATAGAAGAACCAACCAAGGATGAGGAGTTTTTGGTAAAGCAACAGGAAATTTTGCAGTAACTACAACAAATATACATCGTCATACTCTTTGTGAGGTGACATACTGGAAATTCCAGGTGGTGCTTATTTTTAAACGTATGCTCTATTTAATGTGTCCCTAAGTTCTCAGTCTCCAAAATAAATCCAGTGTGGGCAGCACCCCATCTTCCATCCACCATGCAGAACGTGGGCTGTTACAAATCCCAAGCAACCAAGTGTTATAATCATTCCAACTTTGTCTTGGCATCTGATGTGAAGGAGTGGATATTCTAATAGGTGATGTGTTTTAATCTTAATAAGCACCTAAGAATTCATTGAGTAAGAAGTTAAGGTTAGCAATTAACCTTGGCAAACTGAGGCTTATAAATTCTGTCAATGTGAAATTGGATTGTAGTTGAGGAATAAGAGTGGGCGTTGAGAAGGAGCATGAACCACCACCCTGCAAATGGGGACATTTCATCACAAAACTGTTCTTATTGGACATTATTCACGAGTGTACCTTTGATTTATTTTTCTCCATGGGTCTGTAAATCTCTTTCTTGGATTGCAGATTGTATGAGTAGTAAGTTCCGTGTGCCCAGAGATGGCTTGGTCCATCTCTTAGACTTCAACTTTATTAAATACAGCAACAAAATGTTAGGGACATCAACATAAAAAGCTATTTTAGATTCTATTTTAATTTTTGTGTATTTCTATTTTACTAACTGGCCTTTTCTGTCAAGATTCATCCCATCATGATGTGATGAGAAATACAGAAACTAGTACCTGAGTGGAAATGTCCGTTGGCTCATCTTTTTTTTTGTGTGGGCTGGGGGTGTCTTCTGCTCGTAATTGTGTTGTGGATCTTCTGCTTATATTGTTGGCTTCTGGCCCCCCCAAGTTACTGTGTGATTGGAATTCTCTAGCACTTGAATCTTAGACTCTTAACTAGTTTGCTTGTTTGTTTGCGTGAAGTAGTGAGGAGTCCAAGACTTGTACCTACTAATGCCAAAGATCATCCTGTATTTTAACCTAAGAATGTGTCACCGTATAGTTCATTTCATTTGTAGAATCTTAACATTTGAGGGTCATAGGTGATGCATGCCTGTAGATTAAATAGATATATTCTTGTCGTGAGTCATGCACTAGTACCAGTTAAAAGACTAGAAGACCCTGGGCCTGAAGCAATCTGCCAAATGCCCTGGGCCACTTTCCTTACCCTAAAAAGGATGAACTGAGGTCTTAGATGATCAAATCCATGCAAAGCCAGAGCTTCTTCTGGTTTGTGTGAGATGGCCACACTTTTGCACAGTGCCCTTTCTGGTACAGTGTGAATGGTTGTCTCCACAAACATTTTGCATTATTTTCACAAATGAGCAAAATGTACTAGGACTCACACTTCCTGTTCCTCAAGCCAGTAACATTCTTCCATTCATCTTGAAGGTACTTATTAGGTGTCCCACAGTTATCCACTGGACACTGTTGTGTGTCAATGCCATGGATCACATGGAGGATCACAGCACAGATCATCCACCTATTAATAGGAAATACTCCAAAATAGTCTTTGGATTTTGAACTATGTGTAGCACAAAGAAAATGCTACCAATGAATTCCCTTTTATTTGGACTTTATAGTAACCCATGTAGGAACTAGAGGAATCTGTACTAGGGTTAGAGGTGATTTTCTTCCACAGATTCTATGGCTAGATGCCTGGGAAACACAGGGAAACTGGGAACGTGGTCACCAATGGGCCCTTTTGGCAGACAGAGGGGATTGAATCATCTCATTACCTCATTTTTAATTATTACCTCTTGACCTCACTCACTCAGCCTCACCACATCATGGACTGATTTTAATTGGTCAGTAGCCGAAGAGTAACAAGCTTACTCGAACTTTCCAACACAGCTCAGGAAAACTTGGGCTACTGCGGATTCCAAGGTTTTGGATGGCAGAACCTGGCAAGAACTCCAAAGCAGGCAGAGAGGAGAGGGTGGCTCGTTCAACAGAATAACCTCACTTGAAGGCATGAGAGCCAAGCTCATTTGCTAAAATGACTACACTCAGTTCTCAATTATGCATTTCGAGGATTATTTATATTGTGGATTGTCAATGATCACCCTGCCTCAGCCAACCAAAGTAGGGGATGGAGTCAGATGCTAAATCAGTAATTGTGGATAAAATAGGATTCAGAGAACCGCCAATAACTTGGATTATTCAACAGGGAAGGCCTGTTGAAATTACTGAAGGGATTAACGCTAAAAATCTTTTTTTTCCTCTTTAAATAGAGATGTTTTATTCTAAGTGATCATTATTGTGCAAGTTACCTGTCTTTTCTAAGCCTCAGAATCTTCCTTTAAATTAGGGAAACACCAAAATATAACACAAGGTTTCTTCCAATGCTGAAATCCTCTAAATAGAGGACTTATTTTAAAAGGCCAATTGTAATGGAATGAAACAGCCAAATAATCTTGACTAATGTAGTTTAATAAAAAAGTAACTGTGTAGCTGAGTGTGGTGGCACACACCTTTAATCCCCGTACTCGGGAGGCAGAGAAAGGCACATAATCTGTGAGTTCGCAGTAAGCCTGGTCTATGAAGTGCATTCCAGAACAGCCAAGGCTATTGCACAAAGAAACCATGTCTTGAAAGAACAAAGCAAAAACCAAACCAAACCAAAAATCAAGCAACTGTGATCTCAATTAAAGTACCACCATCCCAACTGTATTCTGACTTTTGTTACAGCTATACTGTTTTTATTTTTGTTTTTGTTTTATGAGGGGAGTTGCGGTGTTGTTGTTTTTGCTGGTGTTGATAAACAGTTCCTGTATTGATGAAACTCTTCACGTGCTGTAGTTTGGACCTTGAACCCCAAAGGCCTGTGTGTTAAATGTATGGCTCCCAGGCTGGAAGTAATAGATACTTTAGAAGACAAGGTCTAGTGGGGAGGTCTTTAGGTCATTAGGCAATGCCTTTTGGGATAGTGGGGCCCTGACATCTTGCTGTTTCTCATTCTGTCTCCTTGTTTCTCAGTATACTACCTGTCACGGTCACCTGACAATATCCATCAGAGGCTCATAGCAATGGGTCAACAGAAACTGCCTCTCCCCGAAACTGTGAGCCCAAACAGTTCTTTTCTTTTTATAAGTTAATTGTCTCAGTTTTTTTATCATAGCAACAAAAAACTGACTAACACACAGTGCATAGAGGATGCTTTGTAAGTTTTATGTTTATCATTTTTTCTGTTGTCATTTGTACTAGTATATCTTCTGATCAAGGGGTGGGTTTTATTGCAATAAAGGAAAGGGTGTATGAGAGCATGTGTGTGAAAGTCTGATATTCTTTCGGTTGCTCAGCATTAGCTTTTTAATGGTGTATTTACTAACTTCAACCATGCCTTGTAAAATTTCCAAATGGCTCTGTTTATTAAACCCCCCACTTGGCAGGTAGTCATAATCGGATTTTCTGGGACCTTTTATCTTAGGTGTCCAGCTATAAAATGGGATAATCCTCTCCTCTCTCCCTTATTTCATGTCAAGTAACAGATACAAAGATAATAAATATGAGTTGAGTTTTCTCTCCTTGAAATTTTAAGGAGAAAATTTTTAGATGTACATTTGGAAAAAAAATTGCCTTGTAGAGCCAAATACTTCCAGCAGAAAACTTCATACCTAGTCAATAATGTCCATAAAATGTCTCATTTGATCTTGTTTCCTATGGATTATCTCCTGTCTCCATGGCTCAAATGTCCTCTAAAATTCAAACATTTCAACACCCTGCCCCTTTCCCATAGAGTCTTGAAAACTAGGCCTGAGCCCTGTTTAGTGGTAGGATCTCTATTTTGACTTCGTTATGCATTAGCTTCTCTTAGTACCTACAGGCAATTTCCCACCCTCTGGAGCAATGGTTCTCAATCTTCCTAATGCTGCAACCCTTTAAAACAGTTCCTCATGATGTGGTGACCCCCAGCCATAAAATTATTTTTGTTGCTACTTCATAACTTTAATGAATCATAATGTCAGTTTCCTGATGGTCTCAGGTGACTACTGTGAAAAAGTCATTTGACTACCAAAGGGGCTCTGGACCCACAGTTTGAGAACCCTGCTCTAGAGAATAGGTTTGTATATTTACTTTTGGGAACAACATTCTATTTCTTTTTAAACTATTTTATTGTATTGCATTCTATTTCATCACCATTTCATTTTTATGTGCAAGAGCATAGTGTATGTGCTCATGGGAGTGGGTTGTTCTGTAAACTCACTGACCACATTGATCAATAAATATTCCTTAATAAAGCATATCACATTCAGCCACACTTCCTAGCTTCAATGATTCTTTAGCTGAGACAGGAGAAAGCTACAAGTCCTTGACCCTGGCTTCAGTCAGCTGAGCTCGTCAGTCTCCAGATCTGCTTCAGTTCTGTGGATCAGGGTAAGTGCTGGCAGATCAGAGGGAACCATCTGTGAACATTTCAGAATTGAGACTCTTCTCATCTGGCCACTTACTTTGGAAGAAAAAATGTATCACACTTCTGGAATGTAGTGATCAAGTCAAAGATGATGAAGCAAAATATTTCTAATGGGATGATTCCTCCTGTGCTTGTGAATGATATTCTTTCGGTCGCTCAGCATTAGCTTTTTAATAGTGTATTTATTAACTTCAACCATGCCCTCCTAAAGCCTTGCAAAATTTCCAAATGGCTCTGTTTATTGTTTTTTTTGAAGACCAGCCCTCTTATTTTTGGCATTGCCTGATACCATTGGACTTCAACCCAGCCCTTCATCTCTGAGCGGTGACGCACTGAGAAACTCGATAGAAAAGCACCTGTGAGGAGTGACGCTCACTTACTCTGGTGGGCTCTTCGAGGCTGAATCTGAACAAATCCTTAAGAGCAATCCCAGGTGAACAGGTACTCCTTTCTGTTTGGTCAGCACAGAGGTCTGAGATCTGTACTGACCCAGTGGTGTGGCCCAGGACAATTGCACACTGCCAAGTCATGTTTCCCCGCCAGCCTTGCTATCCTCAGTGACCTCAGGGCCCCTCACTGACACAGTGCAGGGACTGAAGAAGTCTGTCTAGATAATAGCGCTGTGTCAGAGGAGATTTTCGCCTCTAGGCTGAGACGTATGCCAAACTGGAATGGGTGGGAAGAAGTAGGGTAGACAGAAACACCTTCTCTGTGTCTCTGAGTTCTATAGAGAGCCTAGGTATGGGGTGCCTGTCATGACTTCCTGGGCTTCTGACAGAAGCAATTGTCTGCTTGCTGGATATAAGTATTGCAGGGCGGCGATGGTTCTATACTGAAGGTGATTAGTGTGGTCAGCTTGATCTTGGTTAAAGAGACGGACCTGTCCTGTCCCCAAATGTGTAGAAGACCCCTTCTGTTAGAGTGACATGGAGCACCCTTCACCATCCTGAAGTTCAGAGGGTAAATTTCTGCATTGGCTTCCAGACACACAGGCTATGAGAACGTGCTTGGTGGGCTTTCCCAGAACTATAGCATGGGTATGACTCTGATATGAGCCAGTTCATTTACTGCCCTCATTCGCTTCATCCCTTTCCATCTGTTATGAAAGAAAAAGCTTGCTTTTTTATGGATAATTCAGATTTAAAAGGGAAGTGTGAGTGATCATGTTACTGAATCGAGTGGGGAAAAGAATCAATGCCCTCTGTGCTCTCAGTCTCGCTTATATAGTGGTGAACAAAACCTGTGCAGCCTGCAGTGCCATGTGGTAGACCCTCACTTGGAGACTCTGGGTAGCCCCAAGTGTCATTTTCCCTCCTCGGATCTGTTGGATACGGTTGTGATACTGGGTTTAAGGGTTTTGATAAGGCACTTGGAGTTAGTATCCAGACACAGTAACCCTGGGTTGGTGCAGGGAGTTAGAACTCTCTTATCAGCTTTATATTATAACCTGTTGGTAACAGAGGAACAAGGCAGTCATAGGACGAGGAGAGGATACTGCCACCATTGTTATGACTCCACTGAAAAGACTGCTAAAATGGAGGAGGTGGTGGCAGCGCCCTTGTATGAACTGGAATTTCTTTTGATTGTCATCTGACTATTTTATATTCTTCTGATTGTTCAGTATCAGATGTTCATGCTTTCTTCACCCCAGAGACAGTCTTGGAAATTTCTCAGTTCCCAATGACAAGACCAAGGCAGTCAGGGATTCCATATGGAGTTCTGGCATAGAGTTCACTTGCTGCAGAAGGTAGCGGCTACTTTATGTGCACTGCTAGGTACCTGGGTTGAATCAGAAGAGAGACGAGACCCAGTTGGTATACTGATGACCAAACTAGGTATTCTATCTATATTCTATTCTATATTTATATTCTATATAAATAGAACAGAGATGAAATCAATTCAGCCTATGATAGGTGCTAGGGAAGAATGTATAAGCTGGATAGGAAATTAGTAGACCTGGTGGGGCTGGCTGGCTGGACAAGTCTCTCTTGCACAGGTAAGTACATTGGAAGGGTGAGAGGAATTTCTGTGAAAGAGCAGCCTAGGACAGTGACTGTCAACCTTCCTAATGATGCTACCCTTTAATATACAGTTCCCCATGTTGTGGTGACCTCCGACCATAAAATTATTTCGTTGCTACTTCATAACTGTAATTCTGCTACTGTTACGAGTCATAATGTAAATATCTGATGTGCTGGATATCTGATATGTGATTCCTGTGTGGTCATGACCCACAGGTTGAGAAACTCTGGCCTAGGAGAAGGGAGCGGTACACACAAACAGCCAAGGCTGAGAGCTCTTGGCCAGCTCAGATACAGATGGTTCAGTGACTGGTCAAGGGGGAGAAGAGGTAGAATAGGCTGGGAAGGGAGTGGGTGGCCAGTCAGCCTATCAAGTACTTTCACATTGTTGGGAAAGAGTTGGGAGGTCTAACTAGAATTCACCAAGTGGTTTGAATACAGTTGTTACATAGTCCTAGATAACACTATCAGGTGAGTGGCTTCTATGGGCTGATAATGCACTAAAGTCTTTGCCTTCCAACTGGTGGTCGGTGTCTTTTGATTTTTATGTCCTTTTTCTTCCCATACGCAAAGTAAGCTCAAATCTGATGTCAGAGTCTGCTCTCCTTCCATATGCTCCTCCTCAAGCCTTCATTCATGTGATTAGATAGACCTACGGGAAGCTCCCCTCCCCGACCCCTTCAAGGCTCCATTCATATGGTCATCCTTATACCAGGCCTTCATTTGTTTCTCAATCTAGATTTCTTTTCAGTATTAGCCCTTTGTGATTTAGGAAATTATATTTTATTAACTTCAATATGTGTGCTTTAAAAGAACCTGTTTCTATTAAGTGTAGATACAGAAGCCTGTAAATTTGTGTGTGTGTGTGTGTGTGTGTGTGTGTGTGTGTGTGTGTGTGTGT
>CAJQZJ010033130.1:5285860-5325859 GCA_907164525.1 Lophiomys imhausi
ACACACACACACACACACACACACACACACACACACACACACACACACACACACGCGCGCGCGCGCAACAAAATAAAACAATAAAACCAAAACACGTGTATTATTGGAGTGAACATGGGATAATACTTGGAATACCTGGAAACTATAGATTGGTGAACAAAAATCCCAGTTCAAGGTGTGGGAAACCTTCTTCCTTTGAGTTAGTTGTTGGTCAGAATTGTCCCAAAGATACTCCCAAATAATACAGGCTATATATAGCCATTGTTCTTGGTTGCCCATCAGAACTTTATGGTTAGACTCTGTGTTGTTGAAGACAACACACAGTTGAATCATAGAACATGGAAAAATAAAGCTAGTATTGACCAAGAAGATTCCTCATGCTGCATAGCTTTCATAGTAGTGGAAGGTATTATGTAGACTATGCTGAGGGGACAATCATCTATAGTTTGCGAATTTGTGGGCTACAGTAATGCCCTACATGGAAAGATATGCCAGTAGGTGCA
This sequence comes from Lophiomys imhausi, assembly GCA_907164525.1. Taxonomy (NCBI): domain Eukaryota; kingdom Metazoa; phylum Chordata; class Mammalia; order Rodentia; family Muridae; genus Lophiomys; species Lophiomys imhausi. Next base: position 5,286,364 of record CAJQZJ010033130.1, read on the forward strand.
CTAGTGGCACAAATGTTATGGAAGTAACTAGCCACTTTCTGACTGAATTTAAGGTCTGATCTACACACATGGCAGAGTAAATCTGATCAAGAACCTATAGCTGGGGAGCTTAGGGTGAACCTACTATCATTATTTTACTTAATGGACATAGTATCAAACATGCATTCTAAATTCACATCTCTTTGTTCATAGATTAGTGAAGTTCTGAGTCCTCATCGAAGAAGCTTCTTTGTATAGTACATGGAAGTTAACACCAACACTTACAACTGGTCAAAATACAGAAGATGTGTCTGTGGAGTGCTCAGCCATAAATCGGGCATTTATATCATATTTTTTCCCTACAAGGCTTTGAGATCATCACGGAAGAGGCAATAAAAAGATCATAAGAACTAGAAGTCAAGGAAGACTGGGGCAAAACAATATGTTCTGGATATAACAGGACTGCTCCACTAATGAACTCATAGCAGCTGTGATTGCCTGTACAAGATACAAGATCAAGCCAGGCAACATTATAGCATGTAGGAGGAGGGGCTCATGAGTGCACCCCCCCCTCCCCACACTAGCTGAGAAGCTAGTGACGTTCTATGGCTATTAGGGTTGTCATTAAGGGTGTCGCCTCTGGTAGATCAGTCATGTTCTGGTTGGCTGTCCCCATGCCTGTGCATGTATGGACAGTAGACATTGGATTCAGTATGTTAATTGAAGAAGAAAAAGGACATAAAATTAGATTGCAGTTGTGGGTTTGAGGGGTAGATCCAGGAGGATTAGAGGCAGGAGTGGGGATGACTATGACCAAAATATATTGTAAGCATGTATGAAACTCAGCAAATTAATAAAAGCACTATATTAGAAAAGAAATAGAAGCCACTGGGGTATTTGTCCTATAGAGTAGTCTCCTAAATCATAAGAGAATGGTTACCTACAGGATACTTAACCTCAGGTTCCATCTCAGCCTTTCAATACACACATTGATTCTCAAAGTGTGGTCTGCAATTGAGCAACATCAGTTCCACAGGACTTGCTAAATATGGCTCTGGGGGACTGGAGAGATGGCTCAGTGGTTAAGAGCACTGTCTGCTCCTCCAGAGGTTCTGAGTTCAATTCCCAGCAACCACATGGTGGCTTACAACCATCTATAATGTGATCTGATGCCCTCTTCTGGCTGCAGGTGCCAATGCAGATATAGCACTCATATACATTAAAATAAATAAATCTTAAAAACAAACAAACTAATAATAAAAAAAATACGGCTCTGGGAGCTTATGCCAGATCTGCTAAGCCAGAAGCATTGGGAATGGGGCCCAGCAATTTGACTTTTTACTGCCCTCCAGGATGTATGCTGAGTTTGATCTATGCTTGGTGTGTAGACAGTTGACATCAGTCACAAGAAAGACATCTGCATCTGCCCCACATCCAATATATCATATTCCTCTTGAAGACTCTTGTAGTAAGCAGGTATTATCAGTGACCCTTCAATGCCTATGAACAATTCTAGACCTTTTTGGTCAGAGACAAATTTCTTGAATAGTGAACATTTACTGGTGGATGGGAAGGGTTCTTTGAAATCTGCCTGTGAACAAAACAGATGTTATTCACCAGAATCTGCTCAGAACCTCTTGGGGAAACCATCTCAGATTTCTCTGTGATAGTTAGCATCTCCACAACATGATTACAAGTTCTGAATTCTCAGTTTTAAACTTTTTACTTATTCTTTAAACATGGGGCATCTAGCAAGGATTTAGATGGCTTTCATAAGTGCTTTCTCTCTTCCTTTCCAACAATGGGCGCTAAATGGATTTCAGGATCATTTTATGTGCTCTGGAAGATAACACTGGCTCTGATCATCCCATTTCCTATTGCTTGTCTGTGCCTTAAGGGTCTTTGAAACTCGTGGCTGTCAGGACCATTGAGGGCTAATTTTTTTCAATGAGTGGTTTTGGTAAGGGTTCCTCTTATTGCACTGGAAATATGGAACAGGAGTATAGCCTTTCTATGTCTATTATGATAAAAAACATTTAAGTGATTGCTTAAACATTCACCCTTTCAAAATGCTTGGCTTGAGTTTGTATAAATGAAAATTTCTGGTGGCTTTCTGCAACTGCAACCTGTAATAAACTCCTTGGAATGAGGGAGGGATAGATATCATATGTTTCCTGAACCTTCCTTGGATCTATGGTCGGGAAAAGCTGTCACTCAAGGGTTAATGATGTCCAGGCCTTATTTATGTTTGTGGGATTGGGATGTGCAAAATGTGCCTCTTGCACTCAGTCCAGGTTTGTGGAAGATTAGCTGTTCTAAACAGAAATGGAAGAACAGCCCCACAGAATTGGAAAAAGAATGCGTAGCGTGGACAACAGGATTTTTTCCCTGTGTGTGGCTGTGGAGGGACAGAAAAGAATGAGATGAGGTTTAAAAATTAAGTGCAGACTCACCGCTCCTCTCCTGGTTAGTACCAGAAAACATTCAGTCTGGTGGATACCCTGAGCGACTGGCCACATTCCACGCACTGTTACTCAGTAGAAATCTCCAGCCCCTGGGAGGAGGCAGACTGGCATGGTTACAACTGAAAATGCTGTTTGTTTGTTGACTTCGGTTGACAGCCCGCAGTGGGGTGTGCGGTGGGGTGTGCGGTGGGGTGTTTGGCTCTGCTTGGACTCCTGCTGTGCTGAGCTGGAGAAAAAGCAGCCATGTGGAATTGAATGTATAGGAAGCCTTCTAGGGAACTAGGTATCTATGAGACAGCAGGATGGGGGAGTGGATTTGATCATGGAAATATGTTATCTCATATCTTCATAATCTCTCATGCCACTTTCACTTCAGCGTATATCACTGAGAAGTTGTCTGACCACTTACTGCATACAGAGTTAGAGATTATTATCCCAAAGTTTTGAAATCATTTTAAAAATAATAAAATATATTTCTAGACCCTCTCTAGCTTCTTGAGGTTGGCTCTTCATTGGCTAATTGTATATGCTGGTCGGGAAAATCTTTAATGGCATTGTACCGAAATATATTTATTTGACTTACTTAAAAATAAGAGTTCTTTCAGGCAAGGTTCTTATTATGTATAAATAGCAAAACAGTGGCCCTTCATATTGTGTGATGCCCATAGTGTAATGGCTACAAAGAATCTCAGAAACCTTAAATGTCCAGCAAGCCAGAGAACACCCAGTTCATTATCCCAAACTTAACAAGAACACACTGAGCCCAGGAAGGCTCTTACTGCCACAGAGGCTGATGGGTAGCCAATTTCAGGAACTTCACCTTTTCCTTCCTGTCTTTATTCCTCAGGTGGATGCCCTACATGAACAGATTTCTTTTTCTTATTTTTTCTCTTTTCTTTTCCCTTTCTTTCTCTCCCTGTCCCATCCTTTCTCTCTTTCTCCATTTCTCTATCTTTGCTTCACAAGGTCTCACTATGTGTTCTTACTGGCCTTAATGATTAATGCCCCTGCCTCGGGCTCCTGAGTGCTGGGATTACAGGTGTGCAGCACTATGCCTGGCTTGCACAAACCTCACACTGAGTTGCTGACTTGGTCTCAGGCACTGTCCTGCATTTAAGAACTGAAGCAGTAAGTAAAGTGAGATGCCCCTGCCCCCAAGTTGTTCTCTAAATTTATGCCTGAACCCTTTCCTCTTGTGTTACAAACTAGCAACATGAAGTATGAAGTCCAACCAGTGGCTCTGTTAGTGTCCCTGAGATTGTTTTCCAGGGGACTTTGTTATAGTACATAATTGCATTCTTTATATCTTATTCCAAGTGTTTACTGAGCATATCACCATCCCAGATTTTAAGCAATAGTAATAAAAGCAGCATGGTACTGATATAGAAACAGACCAGTTGATCGATGGAATCGAATCTAAGACCCAGAAGTGAACCCACACACCTATGGTTGTTTAATCTTCAACAAAGAAGCCAAAACCATACAATGGAAAAAGGACAGCATCTTCAACAAATGGTGCTGGTCTAACTAGATGTCGCATGTAAAAGAATGAAATTAGACTCACACTTATCACCTTGCACTTTGATCCAAGTGGATCAAAGACCTTAACATAAAGCCCGACACACTAAGTCTAATAGAAGAGAAAGTGGGAAAACCCTCAAACTCATTAGTACAGGTGACAACTTCCTGAACAGAACACCAACAGCTCAGGATCTAAGACCAACAATCAATAAATGGGACCTCATGAAACTGAAAAGCTTCCGTAAGGCAAAGGACACTGTCATTCGAACAAAACGGCAACCTAAAGATTGGGAGAAAATCTTTACCAACCCCACATATGTCAGAGAGCTAATATCCAAAATTTATAAAGAACTCAAGAAATTAAATGCCAAGAAACCAAATAATCCAATCAAAAAATGGGAAACAGAGCTAAACAGAGAATTCACAAAGGAAGAATCTCTAATGGCCAAGAGACACTTGAAGAAATGCTCAACATCCTTAATCATCAGGGAAATAAATGCAACTCAAGACGACTCTGAGATTCCATCTCACACCTGTCAGAATGGCTAAGATCAAAAATTCTAATGACAGCACATGCTGGCGAAGGTGTGGAGAAAGGGGAACACTCCTCCATTGCTGGTGGGAGTATAAACTTGTACAACCACTGTGGAAATAAGTCTGGTGATCTCTTAGAAAACTTGGAATAGCTTTACCTCAAGACCCAGCCATTCCACTTCTGGGTATACATCCAAATTATTCCTCACCAAACCACAAGGACATTTCCTCATCTATGTTCATAACAGCCTTATTTGTAATAGCTGGAAACTAGAAACAACCCAGATGTCCCTCAACCAATGGATAGAAAATCTGTGGTACATACTACTCAGCCATCAGAAACAAGGAAATCATGCAATTTGCAACCAAATGCAGGGAACTAGAAAAGCTCATTCTGAGTGAGCTAACCCAGACTCAGAAAGATGCACATGGCATCTATTCACTTATAATTGGATTTTAGCCATATAGTACAGGATAACTATTCTCCAGTCAACACACCAAAAGGAACAGGAACATAGACTTTGTTACCTGTTTGAGACACTTTGCCCTAGTGGTGCTGCCACGTAGGCCCCCAATATATGAGGAAGCTCTTAGCCCTCATATGACTGCTGACTGGGGAGGGGGACTGATATGTAGGGACACCCCACTCTGGAGGAGTAGGACAAGAGGGAAGGGTGGTTGGGACTGGAAGGGGTGGAAAGAGGGCACTGTGATGGAGATGTAACTTAAAGTAATAAATAAACATTAAAAGATGGTTCTCAAGATGAGGGGAATCTCAGGGTGTGAGAGAGGCAATGCCCACACTGTGGGTTCCATGCTCCTGCAGTGAGCATTGATTCCTGATGACTAGGTATTTGAGAGTGGTCATTTTTACCTGTGAAAGAATAAGAAAAGCAACAATGTGGACACAGAATACTGGGGCTGACCCTGTCCCTGCCACCCTGGAGACCCAGGTTGGACACTGAGTCCCCTTGAGCAATACCCCACCCCAACCCCTACACACTGGAAAAGGCCACATGAAAAGCCTTATCATAAGTGCATAGTTACCTCAGGACAGCTCACACTTCAAGGGTCTAAACAGTTGAATAAGTAATTACAAAGCTTGTGCTAAATGGTGTAAAGGTCAGTAATAAACATGACTGTTTCACCATCCTTTGTTTTTTTTTCAAAGTTATGTCTGAGAGAACAGGCTTACCCTCCACACCATTCCCTTATGCTCCTTGAGGAGGAGAGCACTCTTGTAGGTGTGTGGCACCCCCAGCTCCTTCCGCAGGTGTGAAGTTGGTATCAAGTGTTAGGTTCTAAGAGCAAAAGTCATGAGACCCATGAGATTGCTTTCAAAGCATAAGGCCATGAAGCCAGGAATGCTATTGTCAGGCAAGATGGCAAGAGGAAGAAGTCAATGGCTGGAGAGAGAAATGGCAAAGAATCTTCAAGAAGAGGATATGACTTACAGAAATATACTGTTGGCATGGTAACTCATTGCTATATCCATCTTCCCACTTGTCTTGGGAACTAGTCCCCTAGTAGAGCAAATGGATACACTCCAGAGAGAAGCACTGGAACTAACAAGCTAACTGTTCCTGCCTCCCCATCGAGCTGAACTGACTTGACTGAGGAGTTGGTATTAGGGGCCCACACTGTTCTGAAATAGGGTCTAAGCAGGGCTCGTCCTCCCTGCTGTTTCCCTTGATTGTAACACAGTGTAATTGGACCCATTTGATTCCAGGCCTCATCACTGTCTCTCGGCCACCCTGAGCCCCTTTGTTAAGTTCATGTGGGCTCTCTTTCCTTGGTTAGGCTCTCCTAGTGACATGGCAGTGGTGGCAGTCCACCCTCCAGACACCTCTTACCTTGGAATCACCTCATGTTCTCTTTGGGTAGTGAAAGCTCCAGATGATGAAAATGTGAGTGTGAGTGTATAGTATGTATGTGTAAGTGTGTGTGTGAGTGTGTGTGAATGTGTGTTTGTTTGACTGTGTATGTGTATATGAGTGTGTATATGTGAGTATGTTTGTGAGTGTGTTTTTCATTTTTTCAAGAAATTTTAAAGTAACATTTATTTACATGTATGGGGGCATGATAGAGACTCACTTGCCAGTGTCACTTCCCTCAATCTACCTCGTGGGCTCTGGGGGTGGAACTCAGGTCTTGGAGGCAAGCACACTTACCCACTGAACCACTCTCCGGTTTGGGATTTTTTGCAAAATGAAAAAAAAATTGTATCTGTGAAAATGATCATGATAGTTCTGAGAGCAGTGTCTCCCTCAGAGCCTGGCATCCACATGGGCAAGTGCTGAAATATAGGTAACATGGTAGAGGGTGCCAAAGCCAGGAGGGAGTTTCCAGGTTTAACCGTGATATGGTTGTTTTGGGTTAGGGCCAAGTTAGAGCAAGGCTTGTCCATTTTGAGTGCTTTGATAAGGCTGTGTTATAATTGGATTAAGAAAACAGGAGGACTTTAGGGAGGGACGAGTAAGCGAATCCATCTGCTCATGGGATTGACAGAATATTCTCTCACATAACTATTTTAAACTCTGAATCTTAGGAAAGATTTCCCTGGGTTTACATAAGGAACTCTCCATCTTGGAGTGTATGAAAGTTGGCTTGGACTTCAGATACATTTTGAAATATAGTAGCCTTTAGGCAACATAAATTTACAAAATTAGTCTATTATAAACTGGAAGAAAATAAAAGTGATCATGAGTTCTAGCTATAAGTAATCAGAGACCTATAATAAGGAATAAATATATACATACATTAGAATAGAGGAAAAGTTAAAATTCCCTTAAGTCACAATATAAACAGAATTAGGATAGGATGAAGCTCAGTAGCAGAGTATTTGGCTAACATGCAAGAGCCCCTGGGTTTAATCCTAAACCCCACTTCCCCATGAACACACTAGCTGTATTAACCCTTTGGTGTATTTGTTGGAACCATGATAGACAATAAGTGCCAGGGCTATTCTTATTTGTGTATGCATTTGTGAGTAACTGCATTGTAGAAATAATTAAATTATTACCAGTGTTTATATTACAGTTAATTGGTTGGTGGTGTTAATCCTTAACCCACCATTATAAATGATCACACTGACACATGATGGATTTTAACAAGCCTTAGTCTGGATTGTAAGATCTTAGTTCATTTATGTTAGCTTTTAATGATATTCCCCAAATAAGACCCCAGTGTATACATACGTCTCCTTGGGCTGTTATTCGCCATTCTATGCTGATGTTCCAGGCCACATGGAGATAATGATTCTTCTATCTAACCCATGGAGTGTCTCCTCCTTCCTCCTCCTGGGTTCTTTTTCTCATCAACCTCTCTACTTCCAAAGTCTACCAACCTTTGCCCCACCTACCTCTCTCTCTGCCCAATCACAGACCTCAGCATCCATTTAACCAATCAACTCCAAATTAGGTAGAGCAAGGTTCTCACAACAAAGGGCAGCAACCAGATTCTGGGGCCAATAATTAGCAACAAAATACAAGTAGCTTTCATATTACCCCAACACTGCATGTGGATGCCAAGGTCAATCTCTGGTGTTGTCTTCACCAAGCTACAAACTGGGGCCCAGGGCTTGACAATTATTGTAGGATGGATGGCCAGAGAAACCCAGGGATCTTCCTGTCTCTGCCCCCTTACTGCTGGGATTCTAAGCATGTGCTAACACACTTGGCTTTTTTTATGTGAGTTCTGGGAATCAAACTCAAGTCTTTTATTTTCATTTGTGTTTATGGATGTTTTGCCTTGCTTGTATGTCTATGTGCCACTATGTCTCTGCAGTACCCTTACAGGCCAGAAGAGAGTGTCATATCTCCTGGAACTAGAGTTACAGACAGTTGTGGGCCACCATGTGGGCACTGGGAATTGGACCATGGTCCTCTGGAAGAGCAGCTGGCGCTCTTAACCACTAAGCCATCCCTCCAGCCTCCAAAACTATTGTTATATGAAGAGTCTACAGAAGAAAAATGTTGTTATATTTAAAATATTCAAAACACTAAAACACTGAGAAGGAATAGTAAATGTTTACTGTGTATTTTCAGCTACTGTTTGCTTCATTACTGGGTATCAAAGTACAGAAAAGACTTCATTTATAGTTTTAACACGTGTCAAGATATAAGCCTCCCCTACAAGGGGCCTACTCTTAGATCCCAGATTTTCCTGGGTAACTTTTCCATGTGAATTATATAACCAATTACAGATCTTTGCTTTCATCAATTGCCAAATACAGAAAACCGTCCTTAGCATCGGTTAAGGGTCTTAATGACACAGTTTGTCATTAAAATCCCTGACTCCTTGTTCTTAATCACTTCTCTGGTTTTCTCATTTAATTTTTATCATGATGATGATTGGATTTGTGTAAAATACTTTCAATATTCCATGGAATGCCATGGATTTCAGGCACTCCCTTGAAACAGTTACTGTGGGGTTATGTTATGTCTCAGTCAACTCACTGGAAGTTGAAAAATCCATGGAGCACGCATCCATTAAGGAACAACCTATGTCAGCCATATAGTCAAGTGGGTAGGGCTGTGAGGGTTGACCTGATTGCTGTTCAGCAGTTCCACAGAAGACTGTGGAGATACCAACAGTCCGGGGCAAATCGACACTCAAATCGATAACGTGATCACTGGGTTTCCCATACGCTTTTGCATTGTCATGAAGTAAAAATAACTTTACGTTCAAATGTCCACATTTTAGAACAGAAATTCCCCAGCATTCCCCTTCAGATTATCTTGGGAATTCCCCCCCCCCCCACCCCCCCCCGGATTCAGAATAGGAAATAGTCACTTAGTGCTGCTTTGCTCCTCCCACCTTTTCTTCTACTGCGTTTTCTCTAGACCACCACCAGAGGTTCAGGATTAAAACCCACTGTTCTTGAGTGGTGCTCCCCCTCGTGGTAGCCCCGGGAAAGTGCAGCTGGCCTAATCTTTGATGTTGCAATAATTCAATTTGTTGTGGTTGTAGGACTGAAGTCCCCTGTCCTCCTGATGGCTGTTAACCAAAGCTCTTATGCTCTAGAAGCCACTTGTCTTCCTCACCAACTGGTCTCCTCGTCCTCAGAGCTAATCACGGCTCGTCATGTCTGGAACCTCTCTGCCACACCGTTGTTCTAGCTTTCAGTTGCTCTGACAAAAGTGCAGAAGAAAAGCAAAAAGTTGGAGGCTTCAGTCCATGGTCAGTTGGCTCTGTTGAATTTATATCAGTGGCAGCAGAATGTCATGATATAGGGGCAGAAGGTAGAGCAGACTGCACTCCTAAGGTGGCTGAGAAGGGAAGAGAAAAGTCCAGAATCCCAGAATACCTTTTAGGGACACATTCCCAAGTGATCACACTTCTTCCACTTCCACTCCACCCGCTAAGGGTTCGTCTACCTCCCAACATCTGTAGAGACTGGGAATAGGCCTCGAAGACATGGGCCCTTGGGTGCATGGGGGACCCTGTAATAATACAGCCAGTGCACAGCACAGATGGATAAAACTCTAGGACTTTAAAGGGCTCCTCAGATTATATTAGGCCCAAGTGAGTCACTGATCCCACCGTGGTTAATTCAGAATGTACTGATGAGTAATCTGACTCCTAACCTGAGCGTCCCTTTAGTCATATCTTATGCCATAATCAGGGCATTGCAACAGCACTTACACTAAGAAATCTTATGCAGGGGGCTCTGGGAATTTGCTTAACCCTGCCAGAGCCCCCAAACTGTCAGTTTTCCTTCAACTTTAACATTGTATTTGTGATCTTCTCCATTTTGGTCTTTATTATTTACTAGCGAGACTTCCCACATCCTCCTCTGGGGTCTAGCTTGAACTAACAAAGGAAGTGTAGATCTCATCACAGGAATACCAACAATATGAAAAAGTAAACTGGTATCTTCTGTTCAGAACCTACCAGGCCTGTATAGATGCTTGCCAAGGAGAATTACCTGGGTCAGATCCAGGACATGCAATGTATTTATTCGCTAGCTTCCAATGTTCTTATTTTTATTTCAGGGTTGTTTTCCTTCTACATAAAATGTTCATATTATCTTTATTTTTATCCTTCATCCCCATCTCTGAATTGTTCACTAATGACATGAATTCTCACTCTGCTGTTCTCTTTTCCTCCCTGTATCTCAGTCTTTATCAGGCTATTGCAGGGAGATGTGGTCCAGGAGGCAGGAGGCTCATATTCTGGATGCAGCTTAGTCCCCAAACTGAGTATTCCATTTGACCTCCTGGCATTGTTTTCTCCTTGTCTGTGACTCATGTATGTTCTTGTTAGCCTGTTAGAAAATGGGCTTATCTATATATCTTTCAAAATCATCATAATTGTGTGACACCAAGCTCCTGAGTCTCCTACTAAATTATTCTTCCTTTGCAGGGATCCCATCTCTCTCTCACGACCACTATAGGAACTCATGGGACTTAACCAAGGAGTCAGTTCTGGTTTCTAGCTGTGGAACTGTGGGAGTCATTGCTTCCTTCCTGGAAGGTATGGCTCCCAACCTCCACCAAGAACTTTGATACTGGGGATGGAGAGATGGCTCAGTGGTTAAGAGCACTGGCTGTTCTTCCAAAGGACCCAGGTTCAAATCCCAGCACCCACATGGCAGTTCACAGCTGTCTGTAATGACTGGGCATGGTAGTGCACATCTTTAATCCCAGCACTCAGAAGGCAGAGGCAGGTGGATCTCTGTGAGTTCAAGGCCAGCCTGGCCTACAGAGTGAGTTCTAGGACAGCCAGAGATACACAGAGAAACCCTGTCTTGAAGAAAAAAAAAAAAGAACTTCCACACTAACACAATGATGGACCAAAGGACACAGAGGTAGTGTTGAATGGATGGAGAACAGCAGGGTGATTAACGTGAACTTTAAAATACAATATGTGGGTTCAAATCAAATATACAGCCCCTGCCACAGTTAGGTTTCAGGAACTGGGGAAAGTTTGTCACCAGTTAGGATGAAGTGGGAGCTATGAGAAAGGAGTGCAAGTGTATAAAGCTGGTCATTCTGCTGGGCACATAGCAAGTGTACTGTCCATAGTATTCCTGCATCTGATGGCCTTGCTCATCCAGTGTCTTGATTGAAATGGCTTTAATAAAAATATTGTCAAGGTTAAATGATCCTAGGAGTCATAAAGGAGAATCACAATTTGGATTGTCGTGTGTGTGTGTGTGTGTGTGTGTGTGTACAGTATTGCTGGGAATTGTGGCATTTCAGGCAAGTGCTCTACCATTGAGTTATATTTCTTGGTCCCAAAATATTAAAGATGGAGGGGAGATGACTTAATTGGTTCCTGTTATAACTTACAGTGAATACTGATCAGGGCGATGTGTTTGATATTAAGATTTTTCCTTTGTCTCTGGTTGGTGGACTTTCTAACACAATCCCCACGTCCAAAAATAGAACAAGAGGAAATAGAGCACAGCAGAGCTGTAGAAGGTACTAGTACAGATTGGAAGCCAGACAGTTGGCAGGGAGATCTTGCTAATCTCTTGTGCATTGGTGCAGTTTAAATTAGGGTCTGACTCTGAGGTTTGAGTAGGTATTATACTCCTGTGTTGGACTATTTCTGTCAGTCGGTGGCCTACAGAGGCCTGCCCTCTAGATGATGAAGCCCAGCAGCTAGTCAAATGGAGAATTTCGAGGCAGGCTATGAGCACATTCACACTCCACTTAGGAAGAGTTAGAACAGATCTTCTCCCTGATTCTAAAGACGTGGGGGCTTCTCAGCTGTCAAGTGTCTTCTTGTTCACACAGACTTAGTGGAGGAGCCAGTATCAACATTTTTATGACCACAAAACCTATGGATTAGCTACTGGAGTGACCTTGGGTTCTGACAATGTAAAACCTCAGCCAGGAAGTCAGTCTCAGGATATTCAGCCATTGAGTCACTGAAGAAACAGACGAGGTGAAAGCAGGAGCTGAGAGAAAGCTTCTCAGTTAACACATTGGCCATAACTGTCTCTTAACACCAGTGCATCAGAATGTGTTGCTTTGCAGTTTATATATCAAGTGTCTCCGTGAGACCCTTGGATTCGATTTGGTCCTCAAAGGTTTTGTAGGGTCCAGCCCTCTGATCTCTTTCTCCCTACTATCAAATAAGCTATTCCTTTTCATGTGTTGCCTTGCCACATGACTGATCAGTCTTGTTCAGAAACCTCCAAAACAGTGAGCTAAGAAAACCTTTTATCTTTATAAGTTGATTATTCTACTCATTTTGTTATTGGGATGGAAAGCTATCACAGGTTAAAGAACATAACACTGTAACATTAGGGGAAAATACTCTAGAGTGGTATATAAGCAAAACTTGTTACCCTACTATTTCTGATGTGGCCCTACAGTGGTTGATCTTTTTTTTAGGGCAAACTTCAATTCCAAACACTCAAGTCCTTCAGTTAACAAAGAGTATTGGTTATTCTAAACACTACTTTAAAAGGGAGATGAATCAGAAGTAGAAGCAAACAGATACAAGCCCCAGCTTCTCATCACATTTTGGCTCTGGAGAAACCGACTTTCTGATTTTGTCAAGAAAACAATGACTTGCTTCTGTGCATGTATGCATGATCATGTGTGTGCCACTGGGAATTGTGAGATCATGTACTATAGAATATATATGTGTTCATGCATGTGGAGGTGCTGTACACCTTTTTGAGTGTGTGACAGAATTTCTGACTGGCCCGGAACTTGGCAAGTGGGCTACGCTAGCCCCAGGGATCTGCCACCCTTCATTTCCCTAGGGGTGGGTTAACAAGTGTGTGCCAGGATGCCCAGTTTTTTTGTTTTGTTTTATTTTCATGTGGATTCTAGAAATTGAACTCTAAGCAAATCTTGGTAATGGCTGGGCCATATCTACAGCTCACCCCTTCCCTTTGAACATCACAATTGTGGTATATTCTTGCATCTGTGAATGAGCTCTTTTGGTTCTTTTGTGTGATGTGAGAAGAGTTGGGCACACTCTTATCTATCCTTAGGCCCTTCAGGGCTCCGCATCACCGACTTTGTACTTCCTTTTCCAGCGAGTGTTAACATGGAGGTCCTCAGGACACTCAGTCATTAGTGAGTAATGAGACTATGTATTCATAAAGTCAGCAAGCTGCTTGTTTTAAATCTGGAGCGGAGGTTCTGTGTATGTGGGCCTTTTTTTTTTTAACCTTCATCTAAGAGGATCATAAGAGTCACCACCTGTCTTTATAGAAATGGGACACTGGGATCTGCTTTGGGGACCATCTTGTTCAACCTCCTCATATTGCAAAGTGAAGAAACAGGGATCTGGAAATGAATTGCCCAGTGTCCTCCAGCCTGGAAATTCCAATCTGTGTGGGACAATTGTGCTTTGGGTCTAACAGGTGAATAAACTCAGACTGTGTTTCCATGCCCACATGTTACAATTGGACTGCTTCCTTGAAGACATTTAAAAAGCATAAAATAGACCAAATCCATGGCTGAGACAGTTTTGTTCTGCTGATTTTTCTCATAATTTACAAAGAATTTCAGTAGATCAAAAACAAGCAAAAATGTACAAATTAGAGCCAGGAAGCATTCCAGATCTCCTAATCTCACTGTGCTGGGAGTATAAAAGAACTTTCTTCAAACATTCCTTTTTTTTTTTCACATAACACATTAAAGAGTCTCTGTGATGTGCCTCTTTATACCCGTGTGACATTTGTTTTATTTAGACAAGCTCTCTCTCTGGATAGCCCAGGCTATCCCTGAATTCAAAGCAGCCCCCTTGCCTCAGCCTCAATGAGCAGTACGATTGTGCACTCCCTCACCAAGTCCCTGTGGCACAGGTTACATCCTCCTTTGCTGAAATGGACTGGAGATAAAAATAGGTTTTATTATCTTTAAGACTCCCCCATGGAATCATGTTATTTAGCTTAGTATCACAATATTGTGAAATATTTCAGCTCTTCTCATCCACTCTTGGAAAGTTCCTCCCCACCTGAACCTGCTGGCTGCTGAAGATAATGGCTGAATCTTTATGGAGTTCTACATTGTCAACGTACACAACTCGCAGATTCCTTTCTAGTAGATAGCATTTAATCACAGACTAGCTCCCAAACGGAGGTATGTCGCAGTCATGAACTGCTAGAATATTGGCTCCTGCCAAAGGGCCTCATTCAGAGCATGGAACCTTGGAACCCTGATCCATCCACCCTCCTTTAGAGTAGATAGAGAATGCAAGTGCGTGCCTGTAATCACAACTAACTGGGATGCTGAGGCAAGAGGACAGTGAGTTCAAGGCCAGGCTCCGTTAACTTAGGGAGACCCTGCTCAAAATGAATGAATGATAAGGGGTGGAGGGGGTGTCACATAGATCCCTTGCCTATCACATGCGAGGTCCTGGGTATAGTCTCCAGTGCTAGGGGGATGGCTATTAATTTAGGTTTGTGGCTTCAGAAACTTCAGGGCAAAGTCTATTCACCTCACGGAAGCCAGGAAGCAGAGAGAGGAGCAAGCAGGGTCAGGGCTTGTCTTTCAAGGACACCCCCACCCCATGATCTTCCTCCTATTAGGCCTCTCTTTAATGTTTCATCATTTCCCTCTAGTGCTATGGACTGGCAACCAAAGTGTTTGACACATGGGTCCTTGGAGGACACTTATCCAAATCATAGCAGGGGTGAAATAAGAACAAGATCATCAGGATCTGGGGGAAGGACACTCTTTTGGGGAGCTGCTGGTTGCATTTTATTAACATGAAATTAGCAAGACTGTCTTTGTAGACTCCATGGATTTGAAGATAGAGCCCGAGGCTGGGTTCACAGTAACGAAATGGACTGTGGGAACCGGCTGGAGAAGAAAATGAGGCGGAGGGAAGGTCATCTGCTGCATGAGAAAGAGGCTTGGATTACAGGAACGTGTGACTTGTGGTTGTACCCTTGTGTCACTTCTAACCCAGAGCTCTTTGGAGTCTACGGTTCCATCACAGCACACATTCTATGGCAGTAGCGGGACCAGCCCATCTTAAGCTGCCTGGATTAATCCAGCTTTTGCATTATGAGGCCTGTGCTGTGTCCTGGAAGCCCTCTCTCCTGGACCCAGCAGGGTGACTAGTCACCTGTACCGGATCTCAAGCCATTCTTGAGAGGCATCTGGAGGAAAGAATCCTGATGAAGTTGAAGCTGGAGTACACAGTGCTAGTGGTACATGTGTGTCCCCGTCCAGCTCCTCACAGTGGAGCTGGCTGGAGTTCATCCAAGTCAGTTTATGTACCGAGGTCTCGGGACTGTGAGCCTGGAAACAGAGCTCGGCACTATCAGACCCAGAAAACAGTTGTTTGAATTTGAATTTGCCAAACCGAAATAAGCAGAGGTGGGGAGAGGAGGGAGGTGGGGAGGAGTGGAGGGATAGACAGGGAGAAAAAGACACAGAGAGACACAGACAGACATACACACAGAGAGACAGAGATAGAGACACGGGGGCACACAGAAAGAAACACACCAAAAAAAAAGGACACACACAGAGACACAGAGAGAGAGAGAGAGACAGAGAAACTTGGGGAGGCCCTAGGCCCTACCTGAAAGGTCCCAATGAACCCATGCATGGGGGCCAAGACTGTTCTGAAGCCTTTTGCTACTGTCTTTAGTTTTCCGTCCCCATTTCAAAATTCTCCCAAAGCTTAGCAAGTCAGTGAAAAAAGTCTTTTCATCTCAAATGCTGTTTTCCATCTTCCAGCTGCAGTTGAGGTGATCCTGTGAGTTTTCAAGCAGAAACACAAGTCTGAGGTTTTGTTTTTTTGTAGCAGTTTTTGTACAGTGAGGAATCTTACCATCATCTGGAAAGAGGCATTGCAACTATGTCCCTGGTCATCTGAGAGTGCTCAACCAAGTAAGGAAGAAAAATAAGAGGTAGTGAAATCAGGGCCGTCAATAGTCCATTTAAATGATGCTTGTCTAATTTTTTTCTTTTTAAATAACACATGTATTTTATTACAAGCAGAATCTATTTGTCGTGAATCATTTATGAAGTACAGACAATAGCAAAAGACAAAAGGACTTATCCACAGTAATTATCACTCCAAATAAATGGAGCTTTATTGAATATTCTTTTGTGTGTATATTTTAATACTTGTGTATATAGTTCTATGGATACAGTAAACACCAGTATTTGAGGGGTTTGCACTGAAGGAGTCAATCAAATATGGAAACAAGTGGGTGTTGTGGTGTGTACCTATCATCCCAACACTCAAGAGGTGGAGACACTAGGATCAGGTGTTCAAGACCAGCCTTGGCTACACAGTAAGTTTGAGATCAGCTTGTGGTCCATGAGACCTTGCCTCATAAATGAATGAAAATAAAAAAACACTAAGAAAAAATTGAAAACAAAAACTTATTCTCTACTAAACATGGATAGACATTTGCATAAGGTTTGTGTTGCATTTGGTATCAACATTAACGTAGAGATGATTTCGGACATATTAATTTTTTGAAGTGGTTGCTTCATGAAAACAAGGCAACCACTTACCCACTGAGTCATATTCCTAGCTCTGGTGCCATCTTATATAAGAGACTTGGATGTACGCAGATTTTGGTGTCTGAAGGGATGTTCTAGAACACCCAAGGATGGGAAGGGACAAGTATGGACACTTTCTTGCTATCTACAGTGGCCTTGCTTGTGTCCCTGTCTCTAAAGTTAGAGGGAATCTCTCATGTGGAGGTAATAGATCAGTCCCTGTGAGTCTGTACGTGTCACAGCTTTTGAGGAAGTGCTTTTCTTGTCTTGTTCGTGGCCACAAGCTGACTCCTTTTCTTTCCTGCTGAAAACTCTTCCAGATAGTAACTGTTCTAGCTCTCTAGTTGATTTGTGGTCAGGGAACCCTGGGTGGCTCTGTGCATAGTCCCAACGCTTACCAAGTGGAACCAGTCTGCTGAAACACAACCATCTGTTCATGCCCTGAGGCAACAGGCGAAGACCTCCTAGGAAGAAGACTGAAGGCCATGCCTCCAGTCCTGGAATTGCTCTTCCTTCATCTTTGACTTTTCCCCAGGCTTGTTTGTTCCACAGATGAGAATCTAGCTGGCTCCAGCTGCTTCTCCCATTCATTCCTTTCTTCCAGGGAAATCTCAGACTCCTTTTTTGTTGTTCTGTTTTGTTTAAGACAAGAGATAGTTCTATAGCCCAGGCTGGCCTTCAGTTTGGAGAAATCTGACTCTCTGCTGCTGGAATTACAGGCATTGAGCCCATGTCTAACTTAACTGACACTTCCTGGGCAGACTGGGGTTCATGCCTTAGGGTGCACATTTGAGATGTGGGGTCCTGTGTTCTGACTTCCCTGTTCCCACTGGAGGGATGCTTTCTGATCTGGGTAGGAGAGCTAAAACTTGCTTCTCGGATGCTTGCATTTTGATGAGATAAGTTAGGAGCTGGCACTGTCCTCTGAACCCTTAGGTGTACTGGTGGCTGCCAGTGGACTTTGGAGGACAGTAATTCCTATGTGGGGTTAGTGGCAATATCACAAGCCCCCACTAGCCATGTGGCCTGGAGTAAGTTAGTCCCCCCTTTGGGATCAGTTTCCCTAATCATCCCATCAGCACAGTGACATGGCTACCATGTGTGTGATTATCACGAGGGCACCATACACATGTCACTCAAGCTCTCTGTGTGTAGTCGGTGTTCTGAAGCAAGATATATCTGGCACAGATCACATTAGGAAAGTATATGTGATGAGACTCAGACTGTCACAGAGGGAAAGCTGCTGGGAATGAGATTCAGTGTACAATACTGCTTGGGGACAGGGGACTGGCTGCATATTGTCTGGGGCTCTGGAGGTGGGTGGTACTTTCTCTTCCTTTCCTTTTGTATTCCATTTCTTTGTGGGTTGGGTCAAGTCTTGGAAACTCATCCCTGTTCCCATCTTGTGCACGAGTCTAGTTCCCAATGGGACACCTTGCAGCCGTGGTGGGCATGATCTGTTTCTTTGGGTTTATTTTCATTCTGGTAACCTGTATGGACACACCTTCCTGCTCTTGCAGCCCACTCCCGGATGGGGTGCCCTCCCACACACTCCTTCACACTGCTTGCCTTTATTCATTCCTCTGCAGCACTCCCTCTGATCTTGTAGCTCCCCCTCCTAACTGTCTCCACTGTGCTGGGAAGAGCAGTACAAAGTCAAGCAAAGTGGTACAAGCGGCCCAG
Source organism: Lophiomys imhausi (assembly GCA_907164525.1). NCBI lineage: Eukaryota > Metazoa > Chordata > Mammalia > Rodentia > Muridae > Lophiomys > Lophiomys imhausi. The sequence continues at coordinate 5,304,986 of CAJQZJ010033130.1, forward strand.
GGTGGGGACGCGACTTCCAAAAAGTCGACGGCTCAAAACTCTGTGGTCTTGTTGATTTGATGGGATTGTAAGCCATAGCAAAGAGTCCCTTGGGCATCCCACCTACTTCACCAAGCACAGGGGCCGCTCCAGACCTGCAGCAGGGCTTCACTGTGTGCGCCTGTCCCAGCAACTCTGCATCCCCCCTCTTTCTGGCAGTGGTCCATTTTAAGGTTTCTGAGTCTGAAATTACATATTGCACTGGCCTGTTCAACATTCTCTTGTGCCCTGAGTGTTCCCTCTTAGATCGTCCCACATCCCTGCCTGTCGTTTTCTGCAGAAAATGTTCTAAACAGAGGGACTGCGGCTGCCACTGTGATGAGTCTCCAAAAAAAAAGTTCAGATTCATTTTTTTTAATGTATGTGTATGCATGTTTGTCTGGGTGTGTATTCATGTGGGTGCCCTTGAAGACCAGAAGAGGGTTTCTGTCTCCTGGAGATGGAGTTACAGTTGTGATTGGAAATTTCCAGTGCTGGAAATCAAACTCCAGTCCTTCACAACAGCAGCAAGCCCTCGTAACCACTGAGATTCCCTCCTATGCAGTGATGAATCTTAACTGGCATTTTGCTGAATCTCTGTGGGGCTTTCATGGAGAAGGTGATGCTGATTGTCACTGCCACTGGGTTCCAAAATAGGGTAGAGAAGACACAAGTCATTCATCCCTTTCATTTATGCCATATTGTGCATTTGTTCTTCTGTGTGTATTATCTCATTTAAACCTTGGGTAACTCTAGGAGGCAGATGAGGGCTCTTCTTGGGAATTGATACACAGATGCTTCTGTGTGCATTATCTCATTTAAACCTTGGGTAACTCTAGGAGGCAGATGAGGTCTCTTCTTAGCAATTGAAGTTTTAAAAAACGTGTCCAACAAATTGTTGCCTAGCAACCAACCATGTTCCATGCACAATTCAATACTTGGGTATAAACATACACCACACAAACCAGAAGTGATGGTAGTTCTGATACTATTATGGTTGACGAGATGTAGTAGATCTGGACCTGATGACACACCCAGATCTCCCAAGTCTTTCCAGGAAATGTCTCCTGGGTCTGGGAACAGCAGAGTATGTCTTCCTGTGGCCACTGGGAAGTTTCTAGAAATTCCTCCCTCTTCCTGTATCATACTTTCTTTTGACAGACTCGTATCATCTTTTTCTGACTGGTAAGGGGAAGGGTGGGTTGCTGTAGAATCTTTGACATCATTTCAAGGCCATTGGGGAAAAGTCTGTGGGAAGCCCTTGGCTACGTGTCCAGTTGAACGGCAGGGTGGCATTCAATCCGTTTGTGGTGTCATTAAAAACCCAGTGATGGCTTTTGAGTTTTTTTCCTGTGCAGACATGAGCAATGTGGAGTGAGATTCGAGACTGCAAAGCTGGTTAGTTAGCATGTCTGGTAGGTACTAAGTGCTCAGTAAGCATTCGTTGACTGCATGAGTTCTGGTTGGGTGTGGAGAGTCGGCATGTCCTGGGGCAGGCTGACAGCACTTCTTTCCCATGTTGAGTCACAGCTCACTTGCAGGTAGGATTAGTTACCAAGGAAACTTGAGAGGGAGAGGATGAACGAGGAAGGCACTTAGCTGAGACTGCCATTCACTCACCATCCATGGAGGTTAGTGATGGCTCCATACGGACCTCTAGTCATCATGATCGGAACACCCAGCCTGCTGTGTCCTGACAAAGAGAAGACTCAATCCATTTTTGCCCCCCAAGTTTTCCTTTGGCTGGCTGGGACAATAAAATCTGGCCATTGGCTGTAACTTCTAAAACCTGAATGATTGGAAGACAAAGTGTTTTTCCAGCGTGTTGCTTGAAGGGCATATAGCTTCATCTGGCCATGTAGCAGAGGCTCCTCTGTGATTAAATGGCAGCCTCTCCAAGAAAATAATCTCCCAGCTTGTTTTTTATTTCTATTGGCGTTTTGTTTGAGGCCATAAAAACACTGGTAAAGCAGCAACAAAAACAAGAAAATCACAGTCGTTCCAGAATCTAATTTTGCTCATATTTCCTGATTTAGCCCTGCCTAATCAATCATATGAAGTCCCCAGCAGAGCAGGGAGGGGTAAGGCAGATGCAGGTGTTGAGACTACCCTCCTCTACATTCAGCAACGTCTGGGGTTGGTGGACCATGCCTGTGACTTAATTCTTATTCCTACCCACCTATTACCTGCTTATTGCTGATACCAGACTGAAACAGACAAGTCAGGGAAAAGTGAAGGCTGTGAGAGAATAAAGATGTGACATATGACTCCTCATTGTACCAATTGTACATGGACCACATCACTTATATTGTAAGTGTGAAGTTAGGGCAGTCATATGCTGATGGAGACTGGGCTCTAATCTGTGTCCTTGCGTGCTTTTACTGCATGGCCCAGGCCTTTTAGCGTATTGTACATCCTTCCCTGGTGCATGCTAATCAACATCCCCCCACAATCCTCTTTCCTCTCACCTCCATCTCCTGTCACCCTTTTACATTCAGTGCTGGGGACAGAACTCAGGCTTTCCACATGCCCGGCAAGCTACCCACCGAGCTACCCAATCCCACCAGCCCTGCCTGTTTTCTTTCTACTCTGTGAACCTTGGCTCTTTATTATCTCAGGGCTCTAGGGAGGCTGGAATGTTGGTCTCAAGAAATCTCAGGTCAGAAGTCAAGGCAGCAATGCTTGGTGCTCTCTACCCATCTTTACCGCTCTGCGGAAGCTTCTTTCCCAAACCTGCGGAAATGCCTGCTTGCTGATCTCATCAGCCTGGGCTCTGAGACCTTGTGTCTTAGCCAGGGGGAAGGTGGGGAGCCACCCACCCCGCGGACCCTCTCCTCCTGGGAGGACCTGCTGTGCTTCTGGGAAAACAGAATGTGAAGGGAGCAGTTTAGCTTGGACCTGGTCCGGACACAAATCAGTCACTTCACACGGAGATCTTCTGTCCATTGTGTTCTCAGGGAAACTAAGTGAATCACCAGAGCGAAGAATGTGCCGTCTGGTGCGGACGCAATAATAAAGTATAATGTTTTGAATTAGAGGAGGAAGGGAGAAACTGAGAAACCTTTGGCTGCCCACGTTGTTGTTCCCGTCCTTCTCCTCCCCTCCCCTCAGATGTATGCTTGGATAAGAATTTTCTTCTCCAGCCTGGTTTTTCCTAAGCTCTTTCCTGAAGTGACATGACAAAGCCATGTTAGACATGGAAATTATTGAGGAGCAGCAGATCCAAAAGTCACATTTCGTCAAAGGCCCCAGGAAGCAGAAATGAGGTGCTGTGAGAGAACACGCCTCCAGCTCAACCCAAAACGTGTTTTCCTTGCCCCACTTGTTAATTAGCAAAATCAAAACCAAATGAAAAAATATAAATAAGAGCATGCCACAAACCTGTTGCACTTGAAATGTTTCCAGATTAGTTTGTCTTTCTGGATTTATGCTATTCATCGTTGTCGCCCTGTATGAGGGAAAGGGACCCCAATGCCTTGGTAGGTTAGTATCTCTGGAGGCCTTATGAATAGAACGTCTTTAAAATAGCATCATTCCAGTAAGGATTACCTGGTTAGCTCAGAGGTTTTTCTTCTCTTTAGACAACCAAGTGGAAACAGCAGGACATGAGTTTTCTCTCTCAGCTTTCTAGGGGTGTTTTCTATTTTGTTTGTTTCAAGTTGTATAGTCACGTGATTGCTCTGGTGACTTTGTATGACTCTGGCAATGTAAGGAATAATGTTACCTTTTACTTGAAAAGTAAAATTTTAAAAATTTAAAAAGTAAGAAACACTTAAAATTCAATAAGACTGAACAGAGGCAGCTTAGCTGTGTCTCAAAAGGGAGAGGGAGGCCTTGTTGCCCCAGAGAAGGCAAACCATTCTATTCTCTCAGAGCAATGTTGGGAGAAGCATTTTGTATGACTTTGATTCCAAGTTTTGTCTAATAAAGGAAAGGAGAGGCTCCATTGTGTTTGTGCGTACATCATACGGCTGTACGAGGGAGCTATTTGCATGCTCAAGGTGGTGTCTTTTCATTCTTGGGTTTAGAACCCCCGAGGCATCAACACACAGCCCTGTTAAGACCATCATCCTCTGGTACCAAGTCTTTGCTGCCTCATGTGCCCCCAGCAGCTTCTAGCAGGTAGGAGCATGCATATGTCCAATGAGGGGACAACACCTCTGGAGCCAGCAGAACTGTACTTCTCAAATAATGGATAGCCTGATAACAGTAAGGTCACACACTAGAAGATTTCCTAACCAAACTAAAGGCCAAGACTTGGCACCAGATGGTTAGGGTCTTAACAGGGGTGTGTGTTGGTGCCTCAGGGGTTCTAAACCCAAGAATGAAAAGACACCACCCTGAGGGTGCAAATAGCTCCCTCATACAGCCTGCAGGGAGAAACTGGGGGATCTTGAGGCAGATGAAACACAAAACAGAACTCCATGTCCTCACCCACCTCATCTTTGGGACACGCCTGTGTCTTCTTTCTCACTTACCTCTAGCCTGAGTGTTAACGGAGATGAAGCTGTGTGCAGGTGGCTGGCTAGAGTCTAGACTGACTGCCTCAGAGCCAACCACATGCGGGAGAGATTGGAAAGTCCATGAGAAAGGACTCTACTCACATATCTGTGTTTGGCACACCGAGTGCTGTGCCATGGATTATAATAGGTTATCTGATGCGGTGTAATTTGATAGGAATATGAACCTTGGCGACCCTGGGAACTAAAGCAGGAGATTGGTCTGTTGGTTACTTTTTTTACGTTCAAAACTTGAATGTTTTATTGAACCAAATAGCTCCATTGTCATGGTTGAGCCCATTGTGGGAAAGCCAGAATTTAATGTTTTGTGTGTGTGTGTGTGTGTGTGTGTGTGTGTGTGTGTGTGTGGTTGTTGGTTTTTCTTTTTTTTTTTTTTTTTTTTTGCCCCCCAGTTTGAAAAACAGTTGCCCAAACTAGCATAGTTCAATTCTCAATTATTCAGAGGATTTTCCATTTTGGAGGTTTTTATTTTTTTTTCTCCCCTAGATGTTTTCTTGGAAGCAGTAAAATGTATTGGTCAGATAAGCAGATGTTAACACAATCCCCGGTGGTGGAGAGTCTGATAAACAAGGCTCATAATGAAAGGAATGGCTGAACGTTGTAGTGCCCAGAGGGGCAGCTGGTGTCCACAGATTGTTTTGCAATAAAATATCTTATCACTTCTTCTACCTCATCTCAACATGCTAGTCACTAAATAGTGAACACAGGCAAACCCACTAAAAAGGACCTTTGATGCCATAGTCCAATATATGTAAAAATAACATAACATTGTCTTTATTTTTATTTCCACACCCAAGAGACTGAAAATGGTGAAACCACTTGGACCCAGCTAGAAAGAAATGCCCCTGAATCTCACACATCAGCCTACCCAGATCTTCTGCACACTAGGCTACTTTACCTACTTTTAAAAGAATGCACAACTGTCATTTGATGCGGGCTCCTCGCTTTTTAACTTTGCCAGAGTTTGTTCTGGCAAGAAATGTCCTCTCTTGTCTTTGCTCAGTCTTCAGCCTCCCTTGTCATCCTTCCCATGATGTTGATCAGGGGTATCGTGTTCGTTTTTGACTATCAGTCTGCTCCATCAATTCAGTTCTCCCTCTCCTACTCTCTTCTGCAACTCCTCCAGATTAACCTCATTTCTGTCTGATGCAGCAGATGCTCACTGTGAACCTGCTGTGTGCTGGGCACCAGGCTCTGCACATTGACAGTATGCACCCACTTCCTGGCTTGTTTCCACTCAGTACTGTTGTGCTGTTGACCCTTACATTGAGATTGGCAATGAATGGGCAGCTAGCATTTAATCAGTTTTATTTGGGGGAGGGGATGGTATTTTCTGGAATCAACTAAAGGTTGAGGTATATGTTATCAGTGTACTAAATGCCACTGAATTGTTTACTTCAAGATGGTTTGCTTTACATCATGTAAATTTCATAATGGTTTAAAAAATAATGGAAGAGGAAGAAAAAAGGAGTGAGTCAGAAGTCTATTTCTGTGAATAAAGCGAATGAAGGGTGTAACATAGAAATTCATCCCACCCTCCTATGCGTAGTTATGCTACAGCCTGACCATAACTGTAATAACTTCTTTGGATTAATTTCCTCCTTCTGCTTTATAAAACTTTAACATGCTTGGAGTTTGAATCCTGAAGCAGGATGAGTACTAGTTATAGTACAGTAAGTATGGTAAATATAGTAATAAGTTATAGTAAGTATAATAAATATAGTAAGTAATAAGTAATAGGCCTATAGGATTGCTGCTTTAAAACCAGCAACCTTGCCAGACATGGTGGCTCACATCTTTAATCCCAGCACTCAGGAGGCAGAGGCAGGTGGATCTCTGTGAGTTGAAAGTCAGCCTGGTCTACAGAGTGAGTTCCAGGACAGTCAGGGATACACAGAGAAACCCTGTCTCAAAAAAACAAAACAAAAAACCCAAACAGACAGACAGACAGACAAACAAACAAACCCAAAAAACAAAAACAAAATGCAAAACATGCAACCTTGGGCAGACATTCTGCGCAGCTCCTCCAGTCGGCTCACTTTCTTCTAGAATTACTCCTGGATCTCAGGGGGAAAGCTGGCTAAGGGCAGAGGTCAGAGGTCAGAAACCTGGCTTGCATTCTCACTCCACATGCCCCCTGATCGTGTTCCAAGGCCCAGGACAGAGTGAGCAGTGATATCTTAGCTGTCACATTTGCTTGTTGTTACTGAATTCCCAGCCCTAAGCCCTTTCTTGGAGACTTGGAGGTGGGCATGCGTAGAGCCTGCCCTGTGAGCTTACAGTACAGCAGGTAAACTGTATGAACATGGCTGTTTATGTAAGGCAGGGGCATGATACTGCTGATCCCCATGAGATGTTATGGGAACTTAGAGTAGAGGGCACTAAAACCACCGAGGGTAGGGAAGGTGAAAGAAGGCAGCTGCCAATCCCTATAGCACACAGCGAAGGCAATCTGCCTGCAAAGAGGAAAGGTTCGTTCTGGCCTCAGTTCTGAAGGGTTCAGCCTACGATCATTTCATTGCTTTCACACCTGTGCTTCAGCAGCTTTTCATAGCAGAAACACACATCAGAATACAGCTGCTCACCTCATGGGTGTGAAAGAGGGAGGACATGGAGTCCTGTGCCAGCCTGACTATGAAATGTTCCCTAGAGGCTCATGTTGTGAATGCTTGGTCCACAGCTGGCGGTCCTGTTCTGGGAGGTTCTGGAAACTTTGGGGAGTGGGCCCTTGTTGGAAGAAGTAGGCGCACCTCACTGGGTGCTAATCATTGGAAGTGTCTTGCACTTGGCCCTTCTTGTTTCCTTTTTTCTGCTCTGCTCTCTGGCCACTGTGTTGTAAACGGCTATGTGCCGTCACCTCCTCCTTGCCTCGATGGCCTCTGAGGTGGTGAATCACAATAACATCTTTCCTCCTTTTGTCATAGTGATGAGAAAAGTAACTGATACAGATTCTATTCTCCTCTTCAAGGTCAAGCACCCAGTGACTTAAGACCTCCTATTGGTCAATCTCTTAATAATTCCTTTGCCTTCCAGTAATACTATGCTGTGGGCCAAGTCTTTAACACATGGGCTTTTGGGGTGCACTTAAGACCCAAATTGTAGTGGAAGCCTTCCTGGGATTCAGTCTTAAAGGAAGATTTAAGGATTTATTGTTATTAAGTCTAATTATGTGCGTATGTGTGCTACGAACATGTGCATGTAGTGCCCAAGGAGGCCAGAAGAGGGCATCAGAACCCCTGAAGGTGGAGGTACAGATAGTTGTGAGCTGCCTGTCAGGGGTGCTGGGACCTGAACCTTGAGTTCTCTGTGGGAATAGTTCAAGCTTTTAACCACAGAAACATTCCTCCAGCCCAAAGAGCACTGCATTAATTACTCTAATAAACTGAACATGGTGTCTGTACTCTCCACCCGCACTAGATTCTTATGTTGAGACCTAAAAGCTAATGCATGAGAACATGGGAGCCTTTGGGAGGTGATTGGGTTATCAGGCCAAAGGCATCATGAGTGGAATTAGTATTCATATTTATATATGTGGTTCTATGGTGCTGACTCAGCAGTTGAAACTGTTTCCTGCTCTTCCAGAAGAACTGTGTTTGAAACAAATCCAAACCTCCACCACCCACGGTTGTGAACCACCTGGTGTCAGTGCTGGGAGTCAAACACAGGTCTGTTGAATTAATATGTAAAAGTTATATAAGTGCTTCTGAAATACAGACTCTTAAAAGGGGCATGCACAGTCATCCTCAAGCCTTGTACATATGAGAAACACCTGGCAGCACATGTGGTCCTGGTCAACAGGTGTACCTCAGGAGGAGGGCATAAGGCTGGCCAAAGAGAAAACAGCCTGATGCACATAATTAAGAGACATTGCCATAAATGAAGCCCAGAAACCGGAGACCAAGCTTTTTGCCTGGCCTTGCTTCTGAATGCTGCTCAGTTGCTCATTGCTGCCTAACCTCAAAAAATTTTAGCTGTTGAGACTTGCTGAAGATTGCAGCCTAGGTGGGAAGAGCCCAGGAGGGAGGAGCCCAGGAGGGAGGAGCCCAGGAGGGAGGAGCCCAGGAGGGAGGAGCCCAGGAGGGAGGAGCCCAGGAGGGAGGAGCCCAGGAAGGCCAAGGAAAGCTGCTGAAAGTGGCACCTGCCATGAGCAAGCCTAGGCAGGCCAAAAAGGCTTCAGCACAGGACCTGCCCAGAGAAGGTTCATAAGAAGCCTCAGCTGACTGGCACTCTGTCGGCTGTGGCAGGAGCAGAGAGGCTGAGGGAAACAGGCCCCATGGGCCTGCGGGCAGCGGTAGCATAGGTGAGGACGGATGGAGGAGGTGGACCCCGAGCGGAAGTGAGGCTGCCAAGGCTGCGCCAGAGCCAGGTGACCACTGAATGACTGCTCATTGTGGTGTTCCTGCAGACAGACGGCCGACCAGTTGCCTCTAAGAATCTGTGACACCTTGGTATTCTTTCTAAAGATGTTAGTAATAAATAGTTATAAGTTATGCCTACAACTGCTTATATCTCCAGCTCCAGGGAATCTAACCACTTTCTTCTGGTCTCACACATGTGCACATGCCTTCCCCCTCCTAGCAAACACATGTACACATAATTAAAAATTAAAATGAATATTTTTCTAAAGGATAGGGTTGCATGTGAGGCTGAGAGTATAGTTTAATGAAATATATGTTTAGCACACCTGTATCTGTGGTTTCAGTCCCTCAAAACCACAGAGGAAGAAAGGAAAAGACAACTACCTTGTCCTGAGGACCATATGGGAATATAGTAAGAAGATACCATCTGGGAACCAGGCTCTCAACAAACCCTGGATATGCTGATTTGATCCTGGCCTTCTGACTTCTCTCTGTAACTGTGGTGAACAAATTCCTCTGGTCTAAAATCCACCCAACTTACGGTTTAAACTTTAAAAATAAAAAAGTTCTTTGAAAAAAAATCCTGCATTCTTACTTGGTTGTCAGCCTAGTTCAGCTCTTTTTGGAGATGATAGAACCTCCAGGAGGTGGACTAGTGCCAGGGAATCTGGAGGAAGAGATGTACCTGGGAAGAAAACACACCCTTTCAAGAAGAGCAGTGGACTGGAGGGAGACACATTGTGGGGATGAGAGACACTGGGGAGGGACCAGAGGCGCTGGGGAGGGATGAGCATAAAGAGAATGGTTGAAATTGTAAATGTTAGTGACCTTTGACCTTAGATTCCTGTTGATTTTGTGGTGGTGGTAGTATTTGCTCTACCTGCAAGGGACTATTCTAAGGACAGACAAGATAGTCACATGTGTGGTGCCGCTTTGTAATTGCTTCAAACATGAAAGTTTGTTTTGTTTACAATATCCTTGAGATTTGAGAGGGACGTGTCCCAAATGTTGTTTTCCAAATATTTCCAAGCTATTTCTTTTCCAAAAAAGAAATTGGAAAGATAAGAGTTCAAAATATGGAAGTTTTCAGAGTATATAATCTTTGGGCCCCCTGTTGAAATACTGTCAGATACAAGATAAAGAAAAGCAAAATAGGCTTGAGACATGAGGGTCAGGGGCACAGGGATGCACCCAAGTGGGCATGCAGGTCAGGCTTGGCCCATGAACAAATACACATGCAAGTCAGGTTTCTACAAGAGCAAAGGCCAGCACTACTGCAGAACTGAGACCATCTTGGGCTTAAAACAAAGTCTGGGAGGTGTTGCTGAGGGTCACACAGCAAGCTGGAACTCCTGGGAAGTAAAGTTATTCCAAAAGAACACCAACATTTTGTGAGGAACAACAGAAACATCAATTTAAACATCCACAGTGAATTTTTAACCAAAAATTTGCAATGCCCAAACCCACAAACACATAAGGAGGCACACTACCAAAGTAGAGATCATTGAAGGAATCACAGAGGAGCACCCATTTAACTGTCCTGGGGAATTTGGAGAACAGAGCCCAGGTTAGATAGAAACCCGGAGAACTACATGGAAAGAACAGATAACACTATAGGACCATTGAAAAGGGATTGGGCAGACCCAACAATAGTGACACAAGGGAGTATTGATTAATTTTTAAGTATACTTAAAAAAATTATCCACTCCACCTACAAGAAGATTAAAAAAACTCCACCTACAAGAAGATTTAAAAAAAAGATAGAAAAAGAAAAAACCCCAGAGCATCCAAGAGATGAGGAATGTTAGAAGATCTGTCATGTGTCTAGCTGTCATTTTGGAAGGAAGAAATAAGGAGGATGAAGCAGAGGCATAATGCTAAGTTAATAGAATTTTTGAGATGTGGTGGATGCATCTATAGATGCATGAATTACTGTGTGGAAATAAAAGCACACTGGAAAGCACACTTATTGAGAACCAAAGCTGAGAAGGAGCCTCCACACAAACCAAGTCAGAGACAAGAAATTGCTTGTCTGATGCGGTGAGTCCAGGCTTAGCCTCCTCCCTCCGTTCCTGAGGACACACTGTCCAGTATTGCTCTGCTGTGGAAGTGGGAGGTTTGGGAGAGTGTCTGCTTTTCTTCTTAAGTTGTTCTATCTGTTTTGAACAAATACGTGAATTTTTTTTAATCGCTTGTGAAAAAATGTACACCGTGTGTATTGAGTTTTACTAACTGTGACCTGGTTGCTCTATCTAGTCCTAGTAAGTGGGCAAAAGATGTAGTTATTTGATATTAGTGGTACCCTGAGACTTCCTGATACACATTTGTTAAATGCCAAATGTGCTCCCGTATGGGAACTGAGATCTACTTATTTTCCTAGTGAGACACAAATAGTTGAAGGTACCAAGCATGTTCCCGACCTAACATGACACTAATCCCTTTATTTGGGTGTAAAAGCGGTTGTAAAATGATTTTTTAGTAATAATTGATTTGACAACATGTTGCGTGTAGCTTGCTGTAGCTCGCTGAGTAGAGCACTTGCCTTGCATGCCTGAGGCCCTGGGTTCAGTTCCCAGCAGGGCACAAACTGGGGATAGAAGTGCACACCTCTGATCCTAGCACTTAGAAGGTAATGGTGGGAAGATCAGAAGTTCAAGGCCATCCTCTGGGATTTGACATCTTTGAGGCCAGCCTGAGCAATGTCATATCCTGTCTCAAAACAACTATCATAATGATACCAATAATAAATGACTTGAATTGCCTTCACTGTTAGTGACCTGTGTAGGTACTAAATGTTTGTTCTAAGCCACATGCTGTTTCTCCCTGTGTGTGTGCTTTTGTCTGTATGTGTGTTTGTGAGTGCACACATGCACTAAGCTTGTCTTCACAATATATTGGAACAGAAGGATGGCCCAAGGACATTTGTGGCAGCAGAGATCTGCACCTGTGTGTTAGTGGTACACATGTGAATCTGTGCATATGGTTCAGTGTCAGGATTGCACATATGCACACCTAAACACATGAATGATATAGATACTGGTGAAATCAGAATAGGCATAGCCTGGCTAGTGTGTGCATGTCACCATCACGTTACCAGTAAGATGTCACCACCAGGCCAAAGCTTGCTGAAGGGACCTCTCTACTATTTTTGCAGACAGTCTCGAGCCCCCAAGTCAAGGAGTCATTTAAAATGAAAACTGAAGTTTAACGAAGTATCTGAAAAACAACCAGATAAATGAATTCTTGTTATCTATGAGATTCAAGAACATTCATATTTATAAAGATTTGGTGGGAATGGGGAGGGTAGCTCAGTTGGTGGGGTGCTTGCTTAGTATCCAAGAAGGCCCTGGATCCTCTTCTCAGCATCTTGTAGACTGAGTGTGGTGGTACACATCAGTGATGCCAGCACTTGGGCTGTGAGAGTGGGAAGACCAGCACGCCAAGATTTCCCTTGGCTACATAGTGAGTTCAAGGCCATTCTAGGCATTCTGAGACCCCATCCCTAAGTAGCTAATTAAATATTTGGTGAACCTCCGTGTCAAGTCTTTCACCTCCTCCTCATTAAAAGGTCAATTTGATGTCCGTTTTACTGTTTAAGGTTTTATGCTATGTAAGTCAGAAGGCCACCACCGTTACAACCCTTAGACAACACAAATGTCCCTGTTCCCTAAAATTGTTAACTATGCCATCCTACGCACATTTGCTTACACTGGTCAACAGAATGGACTAGGTTGCTTTTCATTGTTAAGAATTTTAATCTTGTATGTAACTATTAGCAGAAACATACAACATTTGGAAAATGCAAATTTGATGGGGCTTGTTGTAATGGCCTTGACTAATCTAGACATAAGTACCCAGGAAGTAAGCCCAGTTAGTGAGGGAGTAATGTGTGTGATTATATATTACGTAGATTTTTCTGTTCTTTTTCTTCATTATAATTTCCTTTTCTCTCTGAGTTTTTAGCTGAAATAGGTAGCATCTTAATTTTTCTCTAGGCAGTTTATACATGCATAACTACACATGTCGGGGGAAAGCAGCTAGGAAGTGTGGAGGCACAGGGATGGGGAGATGTGTTAAGGCCAGAGGACAACCTTGGGAGTCATTCTTTGTTTTATGAGACTGGGCCTTCACTGGACTAGAACTTTCCAATTAGGATACGTTGGTTGATCAGCTAGCCCCAGAAATGTACCTGGCTTCATTGTCCTGGCTCTGAGATTACAGACATGTGCCACCATGCTTAGCTGAGACCAGGCCAAGACTATGAGAAGAGTGACTGGGGTGGAGGATACTATTCAGCAATGGGCCTAATCTGTGGGAGCTGAGGAGCAAGCTCAGGTTTGTACACTTGCATAGCAAACATTGTACCAACTGAGATTTCTTCCCAGCCCCTCTCTAGAAACCTCTATTCACACATAGATGCCTTTTGGAAAAATACCCAATATTGATTAATTAAATCAAATTAAGCAATAGTGAGAAGAAAAATAGCATTTAACAAGATCAGTGAAGAAAGGGAAAATTGGAAATTAATAATAGTGAAATTCTTTGGGTTTTGTTTTTCTTTGTTTTATATTTTTGTTTTTAACAGTAGGCTTACCTATGAACCCCAGGTCTCATTGAATTATGTTAGCTCAAGAAACAAGCCAAAAAAAAAATATGACACCCAAGATTGTCCTCTGGCCTTCATGTCCTTGCACACTGGCACTTACACACACACAAAATCAGGTATGCACACACAAACCTTCCCTCAAAAATGAGATACTCTACAGGTGATCTGCCAGAGCTCTGAGCAGTAGGTCAGTTCTGAGGAAGAGAGGGTTCAACCCCAGCACAGTCCAAGAATGTACTATGGGAGAGAGGGTGTCACTGGGCCTCTCTTGAACACAGCCTTAGAAATTCCAAATGAAGCTAGGCATGGTGGACTACAGTACTCAGTGAGCAGAGGCAGGGGGATTGCTAGCCCAAGCTTGAGGCTAGTCTGGGCTATATATTAGCTCTGGTAATGGTGTAGCATGTCTCTACTCCCCTGTTGCTCTTCATAGGCCTAAGTTAGCCTCTAACACAGCACTGGAAATGAGAGTCATCTTCTCCATGATTTTAAAGGCTTCGTTCTCATATTGTTGGAGACAGGGTCTCTCTGTGTATCAGTCCTGGCTATCATGGAACTTAGACCAGGCTGGCCTCGAACTCACAGAGATCCACCTGCCTCTGCCTCCCGAGTGCTGGGATTAAAGGCATGCACCACCATGCCTGGCCATTACTGACAGTTCCGAACTGCCATGTGGTGCTGGGATTTGAACCCTGGTCCTTTAGGAGAGCACCCAGTACTCTTAACCACTGGGCCATCTCTCCAGCCCCTAATGGAGTTCCTATGTCTGGTTAACTAGCTTTTAAAAATGACTATCCAGGCAGCCAGTTGTTTGTCATTTCTTAGTTTTGGAAGCTGCTGGCTCTGGACTTCCTGTATAATCAGATATATTTGTCCTTCTCAGGTCTCTGATATGGTTGAAAACTAGTTAGTTATAGTCTTACAGTTAAATTTTAAGTTGTTTAGGAATTAAAAGGATGTTCTAGGTCTAAGAGGATGTTTTTAAGTTGGTAATGCAAGTTAGGATGGAAAATGAGTTAGGTATAGAACTTGAAATTCATGGAGATAGATGGATAATAGAATATTAATATCAGTTGACAAATAAATATGAACTGGACATTTGGAATGTATGTTGTACCTTATAATTTTCATAATTGTGGCCTAATTATTCAAAAAAAGGATTATAAGTTCTGGGAGAAGAGGGAGAGGGTGGAAGGGTGAGGCCGGGAGGGGTGGAGGGAAGAGACTGTGATGGAGATGTAACTTGAAGTAATAAATAAACATTTTAAAAAAATGACTGGAGACAAAACAACGAATTGAAATGGAAGAACTCAACTGGGACCCCAATTTCATTAAGCCAAATATAGAAAGGTCATTTTTTGAACTATTTGAGAAAACTTGATAGATTGGTTATCCTAGGAGACAGTAAAGAATGTTTTAATTTAGCTGGATATGATCATGTGATGGATATAGTGTCTATTTTTAGTAGGTTATTTTTATTGTGGTTAAAAATATACACAGCCTAAATGCATCATTTTTAGGGATGTATATGTTTTTGTTTTTTTATGTGTTTAAGTGTGTTTGCCTGCATGTTTGTGTGCACAACATGTGTGTGCTTGGTATCTGCAGAGGCCAGAGAAGGCATCGGTTCTCCTGGTACTGGAATTACAGGTGGCCATGAAATGCCTTGTCGGTGCCAGAAACCAAATCCACATCCTTTGGAAGAGCAGTAAAACACTTTTAACTACTGAGACATCTCTCCAGCCCCATAATTTAAAAGCCTTTGGATGTACAGTTCTATGGTATCAAGTATATTCCTATTGCTCTGTGTTCATACCCAGAACATTTTCATCTTGCAAATTGAAACTCTACTCACTAACCCTTAATTTCCAGTTTCCCTTCCCTCAGCTCCTGGCAACAGCATTCTCCTTTCTGTCTCTGACTTTGGCCTAAGATATCATATAGATGTAACCATATCCTGTGTATCCACCATATCCTGTGTATCCACCATACCCTGTGTATCCACCATACCCTGTATATCCACCATACCCTGTGTATCCACCGTACCCTGTGTATCCACCGTACCCTGTGTATCCACCATACCCAGTGTATCCACTTGTGTCTGCCTTATTTCACTTAGTGCCATGCCTCAAGATTCATCTATACCACAGCATGTGTGAGAACATTCTTCTCCCTGTAAGGCTGAAGGAGGATATTTTATTGTGGTTACACAGTGTGCTTGATACGTTGATGGATACTTGCCTGGCTTTTGGCTTTTGACTGTTATAAAAAGCACTTCTATGCCATGACTGTACCATATCCAGAGAGAGAATGACAGGCCCCGTGGTAAGTCGTATAGTGTTCTTCAGAGCAGCTGTACCATCTTACGTTCCCACCAGTAACACACAAGAGTTTGTTTTCTCCACGTCTATGCCAGCTCTCGTAAGGAATGTCCCATGTTTTTAACAAATCCATTTATGGCAAGGATGAAGAAGAGAGATGTGGCTAGTCAATAACACCCACCAACTCTCGTAAGGAATGTCCCATGTTTTTAATAGACCCATCTGATGTAAGGATGAAGAAGAGGATATGAGACTAGTCAACAGCACCCACAGAATAGCTACGACCACCTGTGGACCTGTACCCTGACAAGCAGCTGGACAGCTACAGGGACTATCTATCTGCACTCTCACTGTGAACATGCCTGTCCTTTACTCCCTAGTACATGCTCAGTTTCCACCTAACCCCAAGAGAAAAAACCTCAAGGGAAAAAGAGAAAAATGAAAGCCTATGAGTTGCAGTGATTCACACACATGTAGTAGAAGCATTCATTTTTAAGAGGCCAGGTGTGATAGACACACAGTTCGTGATATGAGGCACTGGAGGTGGGGGGTGGGGACAGACCAGGCAGAAGCACAGCTGTCCTGATCACACTCTAGGATTAGATTGGTTCTTCCTTGGCCTGCTTCAGTCCCTGCCTCCACAAGCTGCATAATCCTTAAACCTGTCATTTCTATTCTTAGGGTAATAATGGATATTCCAGATCCATCACACTATATAGAATCCTGGATTCCAAGATGCAGGGTGGGTCTAAAATCTAAATAGGTCGAATCTGAGGCAGGGAGGATAAAGTGAGTTTTGTGGACTAAATTAATTCCATTTCAAGGATGGAGTTCTGTTTTGCAGTAGTGTTCTTTCTGTTTTATTTAGTGTTAAAACAAATACACTGTTGTAGAAATGGAATGACAGCTGACTGGAAGGAAGCAGTGTGTTGTTTTGTTTTCACTGACCTTACAGAGGACAAACAGAAAGAGTAAGTGACCTCGCATAAGGTTACTACTGGTTGGGGGTGGGGGGGAAGCTTTAACTGGTCCTTGAAGTAAAAATTCTAGGAAACATTGCCTAGGAGAATACAGCACTGTTTTAGTAGAGGGGAGGAGAGCGTGATTTCATAAGTGCCCTTTGGGCCAGATGCACCATTCTGAAAGACAACTCTAAATTTCAGGAAATATGAATGGGCACTATCTAGAGACTCAGCAAAGGCCTTTTCTGAACTCATAGGGCTAAATTCTCAAATAACTGCCAGTCATTGTCACAGCATTTATTGTGCATATTTGCACAATGTGCTTGATGTGCTAAACAGACAGTCTCACCTGATCTTAGGAAATGTTATCTCCACTAAACAGACTCAACAGACACTGTAACCTGAGCCTACTGTCAACATCACACAAGTAACAAAAAGGGAAGCTGAGATTTCACATCATAGCTTAAGGAAGGGTTGACATTGGCTCGAGGATTAAGAACAGATACCGTCTATCATGGCAGCAGGAACCTGAGGCAACCGGTGGCATCACAGCCACAGTTAGGAAGCAGAAATTAGACAGGAAGTAGGACAAGGCTAAGGAACTTTGAAGTCCAACCCTTGGGACCCACTTCCTCCAGGGAGGCTCCATCTCCTAAAGGTTCTATATCCTTCCAAAACAGTGCTATCAGCTGGAGGTCATGTCTTAAAACACATGAGCCCAAGGGGGACACTGAACACTCAGATTGTACTGTTGCATGGTCTTCAGATGCCCATGGAGCCAGTAACCTAAGTGTGTTTATGCCGTATGTCCCCGTGAGCCATCAGCACACATACTGTGGAAAGATGATTATATGTAAAATAGTAGCACAGAAATAAGGATCTCCCAGGAAGTTTCAGTGATGATGCCTGGGAGGAAGGGAGGAAGGTAGGACAGCTCACACTAAGGTACAGGACAGTCAGAGGACTGTAGGGTGAGGCACCGGGTGAGAGACGCAGGCAATAGTTAGAGGCTGAAGAGGACAAAAGAAAAGAATGTTTGATGTTGTCTTAGAAGGGAAAATGTCCCTAGAAGGCAAGGGGCTGTAATTCACATTGTGATAAAGTAATGCTTTCTCGGTTCTAGGATCTTTATCTTTTTATGTCTGTGAGAATTTGCCAGATTCTTTACCCTTTACTTTTC
This sequence comes from Lophiomys imhausi, assembly GCA_907164525.1. Taxonomy (NCBI): domain Eukaryota; kingdom Metazoa; phylum Chordata; class Mammalia; order Rodentia; family Muridae; genus Lophiomys; species Lophiomys imhausi. The sequence continues at coordinate 5,322,951 of CAJQZJ010033130.1, forward strand.
TTTTCTTTTTTGAGCTGAGCATTTAGCTTACATTGTGTGTATGGGTGTACATGTGTATGGAGACCAGAGGTCAACCTTAGGTATTTCCTTCCATTGTTTTCCACCTTATTTTTTGAAGCAGGGTCTCTCACTGAATCTGGGACTCACCTATTTGGCTCAACAGTCTGGCCTGCAAGCTCCAGGAATCCCCAAGTCTCTACACCCCATCCCATTCTCCCAAGTGCTAGGATTATATAGATGCACACCACCTCACCTAATTTGTGGATCCTGGGGACTAGACTCAAGTCCTCCTCTTTGTATGGCAAGTACTTTGTCAACTGAGTCATCTTTCTCCATGCTGTTCTTGAATTTTTGGTCCTCTAGCCTCGTCCTCCTGGTTACAGATGTGCAACAGCTGCCTACATCAGGATTCTTCCTTAGTCTTGATCATTGCCTCCTAGTATTGGAAAAATTGCATGTAATCACCCCATTCCTAGTAGGGTCAGATTTCCCTTCCTCCTCCTTCCTCTCTCAGTCTCTTCTTTCCATAGTTGCCCGTTACTGCCAAACAAATCTCCAAAAATGTAGTGGCTAAAAACAATGCACTATGATTTTTCAGTCCTTTGAAATGACTGTATTCAGCAAGATGGCTCTTCCTCAAGGGTTCTCATGACAGATGGTGGCTGTGGCTGGGCTTATCCAAAGCTCCAGTGGACTAGATGCCCAAGATGACTTCCTCAACTGGGCATGGTTACATGCCTACGACCCCACTTCTGGTGGAGGCAGGACTAGTAATTCAAGGCCAGACTAGTTAGTCTACATAGTGAATTCAAGGCCAGACTAGTCTACATAGAGAATTCAAGGCCAGCTTGGGCTGCATGAGAACTTGTTCCAAAACCCAAAATCTGTAACTGGAGAAGTGAGGTGGCTCAACAGTTAAGAAAGCACTTGGTGCTCTTTCAGGGGAGCTACATTCAATACCCAGTACCCTAATGGTCTTATAGAAAGGACATGGAACTTTTTTTTTCTAAAGAAAATCTCTTTGAGAAATCAGATTTGATTCTTAACCAACAGTGACTATGTATCAAATTTAGAAGGCAGATCAGTTTTAGGGAAAGGTGATCCACCTTCTGTGTGGCCGCCCTTGTGTGAACCCTTCAACAAACTTGCTTTTCATTCTCAGTCACTGACTAGTAAACCTGCCACTGCACTGGGGACACACCATCTACTTTCTGCTCAGACCTTATTTGACTCTTAATGAAGCCAAAGCTTTTTCTTCAAAAAAAGATAAAAGGGGGATGGAACTATTAAGGCCTCTTAGGGCTCTTGCAAAGGATCTAGGTTTGACTTTCAGCACTCACATAGTGGCTCACAACCATCTGGAACTCCTTGAAGTCTCTTGTAGATGGTCAATGTCATTTCCAAATCATCCTACCAAAAGATTATTTTATTTAATTGAAAATTTTCAATTACTTTTATATGTATGGATGTTTTGCCTCCATATAAGTCTGTGCCGTAGTTCCAGGGAATCTCATGCCCTCTTCATCTCCTGTCTGTCCATTGTGGCAGAAAAGCCCCTCCACACCGCACATACTTGGCTAGTCTCATATCAAGGCAGTTCAATCAGCTAGTCACTGTATGGCCGATCAGTTCCATAAATCATATTCATCATATGGAATTTGACTTTTGTACCCTCTCATTGACTTCCTCCAAATCCCTTTCTGCTCTTTCACCTGACCCCAGACAACCACATTCTACTCCCTGCTTCTACGGGTCTGACTTTCACATGTGCCACATATGAATGAGTTCAACTGGCTTTGGTGTTCTGTGCCTGGCTGATTTTACTTAGCACCATGCCTTCCAGGCTCATCTGTGAGCCACCTACAGCAGAAAGTCACTTAAGTATTTATATGCTCCATTTCCTTTATACATTCATCCACAAGAGGGAAAGTGGATCCAGGTACTGTGTGTGTGTGTGTATTCCATCCTTCTAATTTTTTTTTTTATGTAAGCCATTCATAGTAAGTAACACTGTTGATTTTTTTTTTCATTCATTCCTTTTATCCTGCTTGGGATCTGCTGTCAAATTTTAAAAGGCTTCAGTAGCTTCCTGGCACACAGGGCCACTCCTTTAGTCTTCAGCCATTGCTCCCATTAAGAGGGGATCATCTACTATGAGACTTTACCCTAGACTCCTCAACAAAAGTCCAATGACACCAGGCTCCAATGACTAGTTCCAAACCCATGGTCCCAGAACAGAAAGACATGGATGTGGAAAAGGGACTTGACACAGGTGGAAGGGAGATGAGAGGGTGGGGCAGGAGTAAGAATGCATTAAATACATGTGTGGAATTCTCAATTAACAAATTTAATTTCTACAAATATTTCTATGGGACAGCAAGCAAAACTCGGAAACTCCTGGAATATCAAGACAAGGGAGATGCACCGCCTGTCCTCCACTCATGTCACAGCTCCCAAGTTCAACTCAGGATGCTCCTTTTTACATCTGCTACAGATGGTGATACAAAACCAGGGAGGGAAATCAACAGGGATGAAAAGGCTAGAAAGGCCGGAGGTCATTAGCATATATTAATTATTCACAATGATGGATTTCGTGATGACCTTTCATATGTTCTGATCATGTAATGTCTCATTATCCCCCTCTTGCTCCAACTCCTCTCCTTTCTCTTTCCAGCTGTCCCTACTATTCTCATGTCTTTTTTCACCCAATGAACTATCATTAGGGTTTCTTGATTATGTAGGAGCATGAGCAACAGCTTAATTATAGGAAATGGTCACCTCTCCAATGCCTACACCAGAGGAATTGATGTCTGCCCTCCTCCAGCTACTAACTGTTAACTCCCTGGAAATCCTTGAGGTGTGGTGTGTGTGTGTGTGTGTGTGTGTGTGTGTGTGTGTGTGTGTGTGTG
>CAJQZJ010033130.1:5325869-5339653 GCA_907164525.1 Lophiomys imhausi
GTGTGTGTGTGTGTGTGTGTGTGTGTGTGTGTGTGTGTGTGTGTGTGTGGTGTGTGTATGTGTGTATGTGTGTATATGTTTGTGTGTGTGGTATGTATGTGTATGTGTGTGTGTGGTGTGTATGAGTGTGTGAATAAGTCTCTACTCTTCCATGACAGGATGTTCATAGGCTAAATCTTGTGTGGGTCCTAAGCAGGCTATCACAGTGAAATGTCATGCCTAAGATAGTGTTCTACAACATTCCACCCCGTCCTTGGTCCCTCAGTGCTCCCTGAGTCTTGGAGGTGGTGATGGACACAGGTGTCCCAGTCGTGTTGAATACTCGGTAGTCTCTTATTCGAGCAGACATGAGTCTCTGTAATTCCCACTCTAGGCTACACAAAGTTTCTCTTCTCAAAGCTGATACTAGCACTGGCCTATGGGAATAAGCATAAATATTAGAAGGCAATTTGACAAGCACATCATATGTATTTTTTTTAAATCTCAGTTTCCTCTTGATTCCCGGTGTTCTGCAGGCAGAGAGTGTGACATACTCACCAATATGGCCTCACCATCTGGTTCTTGTGGGCAACCAATTGCAGTGACAGTTACCAGTATTGTTTTGACGACCAACAAGTCTTAGGAAGGTGTAGTGGGTAGCAAATTGTTCTTCAGTATTTCATTCATTCTCACATATTTCTGGACAACCATATATTATTTTTTGCTGATGAGGAAACCTGACGCCGTGAGTCTTTAAACAACTAGATCTCACACAAATCATTTGTTCATCTAATTGTCAAAATTACAGTATTTAAACTGAACGCAGCGCAAAGATTTTGCCTCATCTCGGGCAGAAGGGAGGATTTCAATCTCTATGTGCCAGGCTGTCCAGCCAGTGTTCCTGCTGCAGCCCCTTGGTCTCACTAATCCACTGCTGGTAACTGGTAATCTGTGAAGGAGAAGTGGGGAACGTTCATGGGTTGAACCCGTGGCATCTAGACAAGTAACAATAGTTGTCACTCTCTCTTGTTTAATCCTATAGTGGAGTACGACAAGGAGTTCTCTCCACGCCAGCGACACCACAAAGAGTTCAAGTTCAACTTATCCCAGATTCCCGAGGGTGAGGCGGTGACGGCTGCAGAGTTCCGCGTCTACAAGGACTGTGTTGTGGGGAGTTTTAAAAACCAAACTTTTCTTATCAGCATTTATCAAGTCTTACAAGAGCATCAGCACAGGTATGAAGGCTCCAGGAAGCCCAAAGGTGGGGCTGCTCCCCACCTCTCGCCCTCTCTCCTCCTATGACCTCTGGTCTCTTTGGAAGGTGCTCTGGAGGTCAGGGGTTGTAGAACGTGAAGAGCTGGTGTCCTAAAGGGTAGTGTTTAACTGGCAGGGTGTTTTGCTATTAAGTTGATTTTTCAAATAGGTGTCTCACCCTAAGCCAGACAGTAAGTAGTGCTTAGTAAGCATCCTTGATGGCCAACTAACTGACTTGTTGGGATACACTGTTTATTGTTATCATCTGGTCCCCAGTCTTGATGACGTGTGAGTGGCTAAAACTAATGCACACATTAAAATGATAGAATAGCGCTTCCAAGAGATTGCAAGTCAGGTGACTGCAAGGTATGTATTTGTGTATTTAATAGGCATAGATGTTTACTTTGGATAAGTATATATCCATATAAACCCTAACATTTAGATACAGGAAATGATACATTACTTTTTCTGTATGTCTGTATTTGTTTTTTCTAGAATGCGTTCAGACTGATTTTTAGGGGGGAAATCTGCAATAAAGTATATTCATGTTGCTCTTAGCAATAAAGAAAAGCTTCCCCAGCAACTGTTGGAGCATGGTAAGGCAGAAGAGTAGGTGGTAAGCATTTAATTCAAATCTGTAATGACAGAACAGAAACCAATCAGTGTGAATTGTGTTGACTGGTAGGGGGGTGTGGTCTGTTTAGGATACCACTCAGTGAGAACAGAATATAGGAAGTGGAAATTAACATGACACAGTATGCAACTTAAGCCACTGATAATGTCTACAGCAACAAGAAAGTAGATGCAAAGATAAGCAAGAATACTTAGGGGAGGGCACACCACACAAACCCAAAGACACTTCTCTTTGTTTTCTGTTCGTTTGGCTTTTTGTTTTTGTTTTTGTTTTGTTAAAGCAGGTTACCAGGTAGCTGAGGCTGGCCTCAAACTCCTCCAGCCTTCGCCTCCTGAGTCCTGGGATTACATACAGCATGCCCATTATCTCCTTTGGTTTCAGAAACCAAATCTAACTGGCCTTGGAAGACTGTTGTCTTTTCAGTAGGTTCCAGAGATTCCAGATTGACCTTGGTTTCTTTTGGATATAGGGATCTGTGTGTGGGGCTGTGGCAAGCAAGGCCACTGAGATGACAAGGAACAGGAGCTAGCCATGAGAAAGGGTTTTTTAGCATTGAAAACACACCAGTGTCTGGCACTTTGGCACTCTTGAGTTTGTCCCAGGGCAACTCCGCTGCGGGGAATTTCTATAAGCTCCAGGAGGGGCCTGAGAAAGTGTGGGTAGGAAGCTGTGGGACTGTAGCAGGGAGCTGAGAGGCAAAAAGGCTCTCAGAGTATTAGAGCTCCACCCAGGGAAGGCCAGGGCAGCCAGCTCTGAGGAGGGTAGAGGAAACTTTAGGAAAGAGCTCAGGGCTGAAACTGTAGGGCTGGGCAGGTGGCTCCCAGGGGAGGAGAAAAGGAACAGGCCGCAGGTGGTCTCAGGTGGGGTTGCAGGCCACACTGCACCACCTCCTAGGGGGAAGTGAGAGACTGAGGCTTTTTGGAAAAGGGAGAGGGGTAAGAGTCTTTGAAGATGTGCCTGTGCCCGTGCGGGAGATAACCAGATAGTTGTAGCAGGTCAGAGCTGAGAGTGCCCAGGTAGGTAGGTGCCTTGGGAAGATGCTGAAAGCTGTCAGAGTGATGGAGTGGACAAGAAGAGTAGCAGGTGGAGGGGGAAGGGAAGCAGGATATGAATTGAACTCTAGAATTTAGAACCAAATTTGGTAGGTGGCAAGAGCCAGGAGAAACAAATGATCCACCCATATCTTAGGAGAGTCAGATCAGCAGCTTGGTTCAGAGCAGCTGAGACTCAGTAATGCCACTCATGGCTTTCAGCACCAGATGAATGGAAGAAAAAAAAAAACTAAAAGGAGGGCATGACTGCTCTTAGGTATGGGTTGAGATGAAGGTTTATTGTAGATAAAAAAGGGTATATAGCCAGAGGCAGGGACATCTGTAAGAGTCCAGGGTGAACATGGCCAGACTGAGCTGGACCAAGTGAGAAAAGATGGAGAGGGAGAGCAAGAGAGGAGCCACCAACCAAGAGTGGTGGCCTGGGCCAAGAGACTGGTGTAGCCAGTTATATATAGCTGAGTTATATAGGGTCTGGGGTTGGGGGGAGCCCAGCCCAGTACTGGAGCTAGAGAGTTCCAGGTAAGGGGAGAGGTAGGCCAGCCAAGAGGACCCTATGACTGGTAGGGACTGAGGGATGCTGGTAGAACCTGGAGGGCAACATCAGCTTTGATGTGTTAATATACACCTCAGCCATTTATCCTGGGTTTGAGACCTAACACTAGAAGGACCAACAGATACCAGGCACTGGGAGGGACACATCAAGGTGCTGATCCTGAGGTCAGGTCTTAGCTGGTACAGTTAAACAGTGAGTAAAATACAGACGTTGGGTGTGGTGATAATAGTCCAGAATTTCAGAACAAGGAATTTTCCTGGTATCTGCTTTTCCCTCTTCAATACAAGTACATCTGATAGCTTTACCATAAAGAGCTTGTTTTGGAAGCAAAACCTAGCAAAGCTAAATATTTGTCTTTGGTACACTGGAGAGAATTGGGATTCAGTGGTTCTTTGGCCCTGCCTTAGCCATTGACTTTTCAATCTGCCCAAGTGGATAGTCCTTAATACTTCTCTCTGAGAATAGCCTGAAGGTATTTTTAGGGCCCAGAAGTTTGTTTGAAATACCTGTCCTGCAGGAAAAGTCAAAACAAGAAAACACTAGGCTGGAAGCATAATTCAATAGAATTTTCATCTTAAAGAGAGAGAGAGAGATCTAGGAGAAGCTTTGTGAGGTTCATGCGGCACTCTAGCCAAAAAGGAACAGCTGCTATGTGCACAGGTTGGTGGTGACATCCTTCCTTGGGGCCAGCAGAAGGTTTGGAAAGCAGAAACCACAATGGTCCCAACTTTGACTCGCTTGTCGATTTGTCTTCTAGGATGGGCGCATTTGGCAGTGGCATGTGTTTAATTTGTGTGCACAGGAGAAAGGGAATGCTAAGAAGTTTGGGAAGCTTTCATGCTTTTGAAGGGTTGCAGGTTGATTGGGGGAGGTTTTCTTATCTGTGGGCCAGGAGCCCAGGCTTCCCGCTACTTCCAAATGTTCTTACGGAGGCCTCCAGACTTAGCTGCAGGGCTCCTTCTGCTGAAGGTTTGACCTTCCCATCTGTACCATCTTGGGGTGTCTTGGCTGAACATGCTTTCTGAGCATAGAGGAAACTTATTTATCTAATCTGTGCTGAAGTGCAATTTGTAGCATTTGCTGTGTTCACTTAATTTAACAAATGTTTGTGTTACAAAATATAGTTGGCCTCCTTGAAGGAGGGAAGTTGGGTTTTTAAATGCTAACTCAGAACTACAGGTAAAGAACCAAGGAAATGGTATGTTGGGTTTTCGGACATAAAAATGAGCAAGGAGAGCTGATTGGGAGGTTACAAAAGCCTCCAAGAAGGCAAGTTCTGGTTGTAGAAATGTATTTCTGTGACCTAAAAATAATCAGAACAGGTAAGTTTACAACAACAACAAAAATTGGCTTCTTAAATAGAGGGTACTTATTAGAGAAACATGGTACTTGACCCAAAGCCTGAGAAGAAGACTTGAGATAGAGTGTATATGAGTTAAGAAAATACCAAAGCAACCCATAAGTTACTCAAGAGCATCTTGATCATTTCTACTAAGTCCAAGGTATACAGGACACCCTTTGGATGTTACTTCTTTTCAGATTTACTCAGTGGTGGGTTGGCAAGATGATTCAGCAGGTAAAGGTGCTTGCTACACAGGCCTGGCCTGGTGACTTGAGTTCAAGCACCAGAACCCACACGAGGGTGGACAGAGAGAACCAACTCCATGAAGTTGTTGTCTCATCACCACACATGTGATGGTCCACATATGCATTGTGCACATAGATACATCATGGGCACGTGTACACAGTAACAACAATAAAATTTAAAAATTACTCAGAGGTTTGTGAATGCTTAAATTTTAAGATGAGTTTGATGGAGTACACCTCAGTATAGAGCATGTATGTGCTCAGCATGTACAGAGTGCCAGGTTCTACCCCCAGCACCTAAAATAGTAGGTGGGAGGGAAGGGTAGGCCTTGGAGGAGTTAGGGGAGGAGTAGGAGATGAGTGTGACCAAAGCACATGGAATGTGTCTCAGTCCCTGTCCTACTGCTGTGAAGAGACACCAGGGACAAGGGAACTCTTATAAAGGGAAGCATTTAACTGGGGGCTGGCTTACGGTTTCAGAGGTAAGCCCTTTATCATCATGGTGAGAAGCAAGACTGTATGGGGCTGAGAGCTACATCCTCATCCACAGGCAGCAGGCAGAAAGAAAGAGACACTGGGCCTGGCATGGGCTTTTAAAACCTCAAAGCCCACCCTAGTGACACACTTCCTCCAACAAAGCTCCACCTACTTCAACAAGGCCACACCTCCTAATCCTTCTAATCTGTCTCAAACAGTTCACCAAACTGGGGATTAAGCATTCAAATACGTAAGCCTATGGGGGCTAGTTTCATTCAAATCACGTATGAAATTCTCAAAGAATTAGGAAATTATATTTAAAACAAGAACAAGATCTAGTACTCTAAACCAATACATTCTTACAGTAATGCTGATATTTATATAAAATTAACAGTTTGGAAAAGGCCTCCCCTTCATATCCTCTCATTAGAATTTTCCCCGGTTCCCTCATATAGGCGAGGCAGATATCACATACGACAGAATAAGCCACGGCATGTTTGAATTTTACCAAGGCTAAATAATGCTGAGACCATGGTTTGTGGCATTTCCTAAGAGCCACACTGATGATGTGGGAACATTTCTAAGCTAGGATAAGCAAGCAGTGCCCAGAAGGATGCTCCAGTCTGTTCCCACTGGCAGTGGAGCATGTCTGTTATACTACAGGCCTTCTTACAGAAAACCTTTCTGTACTTCAGTTGCTCTCTTGACTGACCATCACCTGTCAACATGTTCTGAGGGGAGAGAAGGAGAAGAAAGGATAAATTTATGCGTCACCATCTGCCCTCTCGAGGATCATGCCTGTCCACTTATGTCTTCATCATGATCTTCTCTGTGGCACGCACAAGAACTGTCTTCATGCTGGGAGTACACTTACAGGCTGCTCTGGGTTCCTCTTGCCCTCCCGTACCCATGGGCAGATTAGCAAAATGGTACTGGGTTGCTTTCCACACACATCATGATTTATTTCTAGCACACTTGTGTTGGTTACTTTCCTCATCATGGTAACCAGGTTTAGCTATGAAATAGTAGCTTAGTGAAGAAGGGATTTGTTGTTGCCCACAGGTTCATGGCTAGCGATGCGTGGTGGCTTGGTCTGTGGTTGGAGTTGGAGCACAGACCACTGGAGAGGCAGAGGGAGACAGAGCCATCTAGTAACCCTTAAGCCCACCCACAGAGAGCTACTTCTGCAAGCCAGGCCTCCCTTCTTAAAGGTTCTACCAGCAGCTGGGGACCAACTATTCAAACACGCATCTATGGAGGCATTTTACATCCAAATCATAGTATCATCTTCAGATAAATCAGGCAATTTTGAGGTCCTCAAAGGATGTCATTTTCATCTGTAGTTCTCATTCAGTGAATTTTGTGTTCCTGAACGTCCAAGAGATTCTTGTGAGACCCAGTCAGAAATTGTGATGGAGATGTTTGCTTTCTGAGATGTGGCCATGTATGAGGTAGTCATCTTGTCTCTGCTGGTTCTGACATTTTATGTCCTCCCTGACTGACAGTCCTATTGTATGGCAGTGGTGGCCTATTCTCTTTAAGTATGATCTCCTTTCTTTACTACATTCTATCATACAGGTTTCTTGGGAAGACGTCTAAAGTGAGAATTAGCAAACTTAAAATGCTTTTTTTTTTCTGACACAAATAGCATCAAAATGTGGAGTGGGAGGGAGAGTAAGGGGAAGGAAGAGAGAGAATACATATATGTGTGGCATATGAGTATGTGGCTAGAGAGGGGTGTCAGGTGTCCTTGCTTACTCTCTACCTTATGCCTCTGAGGCAAGGCATCTCCCAAAGCCCAGAGATCACAATTTCTGGCAAAGCTAATATCCAGCAAATCCCTGAAATCCTCTTTTCTCCATCATGCACAGCTCTGGGGTACATAGTTGTGTGTACCCATACTCAGCTTGTTAGATAAGTACTGGGGTTCTCATGGACATAACTCAGGTCCTCATGGTTCACAGCAAACCACTATGTCATCTCTCAAATTCTGGCATTGAATTTTACATTCTAATGGCAAATGGTATTGTGTTGTATCTTGTTCTCCAATCTAGAGAGGCAGGTGATTTTTGTGTATTGATTTTGTATTCAGGAACTTGACAATTTATGTTAATACTAATCATTTTTCTGTTCAGATCTTTGAAATGTCTATGAGTATGACTGTAAATATCACTATTACTTTCTTTATAATTCATGTTTTGCTGCTTCTTTTTTTCCTTTAAATTTTGCTGGCTAGGGGGGTCCAATGCAATTTTGAAATCTACATATACACTAATCTTTGGGGTTGAGTGAGAAATTTACTATTTTGCCATTAAGGATGATTATTACAGCTGTTTCTATAGAACACTCAAACTAACTAGACTAAAGAAATTATCCCCTAAAGTTCCTAAGAATTTTTTTAAGATAAGGAATTGATGTGACATTTCATATATATCTTTCTGATTTGATAGGATTGTGTGGTTTTTAACCCTATTATATAGTGTCAACGCATTAAATGATTTTCAAATATTAAAGACATTTTAGACCCTGGAACAAGTTCTGTTTGTGATTTGTTACTGTTATATAAGCTTGGATTCAGAAACTAGATCACCCCTGGGTCTATTTCCATCACCTTTTTAGCCCCTTGATTATTTTCTCCATTTTATTTTATTTCCTGATATTCCTGACAACTTGTTTATTAAATTTGATATATAATTTAGTACTAACAGCCACAGACATCGTTGCTTTCTTGGAGACGGAATTTAACATTTTTCTGGAGGTCAAAGGCAGTGCTAGCAGATCACTTTCTCCTTTTGTCCTAGGTGAAGCTAGGCTTCTGGGTTTGCTAAGGCCCATCTGTTTCTGGTTTCTCCCTCCCCCTGCAGTTTAGCCCCCTGGAGGTTTCAGCTGAGACTAGAATGCTTCTCAGAGGCCCTCATCCTTGGTGGGCTCTGAACTCTCATTTTTAACTCCCAAGCATTGTAAAACTGCCAAAAATCCTCCTTTTCTCTGAAGCTTCTAAACAGCTTCTTTCTGCTTGTTTTCTCAGCTTCGTTTCCCATGTATACACAGCTTAATATTTGGCAAATATCTCAAATGAAAATATTGGTGTTCATGGCAGCCAGAACTTGAAGAAGAAAATTGAACCCAAGCCTCTGTGAGATCACGTTTACATGCTCACTTCTAGGCAGGCGCTTTCCTTTGGGACCTTCCTCTTTCTTGTCCTAGCTACCTTCAACCAATCGTCATCATCATTTGAACTCTCATTTTTATCCTTAGCTGATATGCCAAGCTGCTGGTTTCTGCTTTGGTGTGTTGATTGTAGGAATTCAAAGTGCTCTGAGATGCAAAAGTCAGCAAACGCTTCACCTCAGGGCCTTGCCCCACTCTGGGGTCTTGAATTTGAATCCTTGTGTGTTGCCTGGCTTCCTGCTCTAAGGTGATTTCAAGCAACTTGAGTTTGTAAACACATCCATTTTGAGTTTTTGTTTTGTTTTTGTTTTGGATGGGATGTGTGTATTAGTCTGAAATATCATAACCAGAAGTCTGAACCATCTCAGGGGACCAGCGTCTTGCTAGCATTTTAGTTTCAAAGTTGCTTACTGGGCCCCATCAAATACTAATACAGGTGTTATTAACCAAACATAAATCTATAACTAAAGAGACCTAAGTCCAGTAGCTGACCCAATTTCCTGGGGTCCAGAGCAGGTACTTCTTTAGAACAACGTTGCTCACAGATCGATGGTGCTGTTATGAAATGCTGCTGGCTTTTCAGCGAAGATAAAACTCAACCTTTTCAGACACTGTGACAATTTTTTCTTCTAAAAAGAAGGGCAACTTTGAGAAAACCAGGATGGGAAGTCACTTTTGCTGTGTGAGGAGAAGAAAGCTACTTTATCATAGTCCCCAGCCACACCATGTTCAGTTTTCTGCCAGGGTTCCACAGCTCAGTGTGGGCCTCAGACAAGCAATAAACCTTTCAGTATTTGCCCCTTTTCCATTTAAAAAGTGGACAGTGTGGCACCCACAGCTAGTGGGCAGTGTGGCACCCACAGCTAGTGGGCACTGTGGCATCCACAGCTAGTGGGCACTGTGGCGTCCACAGCTAGTGGGCAGTGTGGCACCCACAGCTAGTGGGCAGTGTGGCACCCACAGCTAGGGTTCTGTGACCAGCTAGCTTCGTCTTCCCTGTTAAGCACATGCCTCTTCTACTCAGAGTGCTCGCTACTTGAAGTACAAAACCAAAGCCCACGCTGGAGACATTCCCAGGCCTCACTCCATCTCCTATGATCTGTTTGTAAAGCACAATGTAGAATTAAAGTTTCAAAATGTTGTGTGTGCTCAGAAAAAATGCAGAGGTGTTTCATGTTGGAGGGAAGTCAGGGTGTGTGGTAGAAGAGAACAGCAAGTCCGGGAACTGCTTATATCCTCAGCTTGAGTGAGGTAGGAACATGGGTTTATGTTTCTTTCTGCACACTGTGCCTTATGTATTATTCATTACTAGAAACTGATTGCTTTTAATTACATGCATCTCCATACATGTGGAGAGGCTATATTAGTGGTTAGGATTACTTTATGAAACATCTTCCCCCCCCCCAATCAAATTAGCAGTGTTTTAACTGTTTAATTTCTCCACATTGGACAAAGATGTAGAAATGTAGGATTTGAGAATTAAAATAGGTAAGATTTAGATGTACTCTTATTCAAAAGTTATAGGAATTCTTTGTTCTCTACGTTTATCACTAGGGCAGGCTGTAATAGACTCTAGGACATGGAGTCATTGGTTTTGGGGGGGTTTTTAGTAGCTAAAAAAGACAAGTTGTAAAGCCTTGGTGGTTCATAAAGTAACCAGTTCTCTTTGTACCTCTCTGTGTCTTCTCAAACACTACTACTTTGGACTCAATCTTTCTGTGACTCTGCTTATAGGCCCAACTTGATAACCCATCCATAATACAATCAAACATTAGCCCCTTGCCCATCTAGCCTCCATCTGATTTTCCCTGTTTCTAGAAGGAGGAGAAGAAAGACATTGAGAGCAGATGGCCTCCAAACTCATGTCTACCAAGCAGGAAAGGGAGAACTGAAGGATTTAATGAAGAAATGATATGCTTTGAGCCTGGCCTCATGGAGCGTTCTCTCAGATCAGCAGTGTCTGCATCTCTTTCAAGTGTGTCCAATACATACCTGCTCAGGCCCCACCTGGGTCTACTGAGCCCCAAGCTCTGTGCTGAGGGGTCCTAGTCTCATGCAGACTTCACTGGAGGGTGCAGGGAAAATGGTTGGAGCATTTTCTATTGGCTGCGTGACCATGGAGAACAAGGCCCTTAAATTACTGGCAAACTTGTACTGGTGCAGGTCATATTTTCCTATCAGGGTGCTGAGGAGAAGCTAACATGTAGGAGCTTTTGGAACAGTCACAGGGCAGACGTTGGTAGTATTTTCTTTTGTGTTCTGACAGGAAAGTGATTTTCACTGGGTAAAAAATCAAAGGGTATCTGTTGCTATTTGCAGGATCATAGAATATGATAGTCACCGAGGTGAAAACCTAGCACAATCAACCGCTATAAAGTCAATTACAACAACCAATGTATGTATTTATTCGTCAGTGCCTACTGAAACTGGAGTGTGTGTGCTTGTCTGTATGCATGCATATTTACATTGTGTGTGTGTGTGTGTGCATGTGTGTGGTGTGTGTGTGCATGTGTGTGGTGTGTGTGCATGTGTGTGGTGTGTGTGCATGTGTGTGGTGTGTGTGCATGTGTGTGTGGTGTGTATGGTGTGTGTTTAGCAGTGCATCCTGACTTGTAGTGTTCTATTTTCAAATTTACAATTCCCTTTCTATCTTTATAGTGGCAAAATGTTTAATATGTACCTTACATGAAGAAGAGCTTGAGTGTCAAATGTTCTTCCATTGTTTTTTCTCTTTCAGCCTTCTCATAAACTGGATTCTCCTTGTTTTATTTAATTTACCAGCATTTGAATTTTGTTCTGTTTAACTTACCACTAGATCCAGACCCATACATGGCAAAGGAATACATTATTAATCTGCTTATTTTGAATGAATAAATTCTTTATCAAGATCAAGAATTCTTTTTCTAATAAAATGGAATATGTCAAACACAGCTGTTTTTGACAGGGCTCCATAGCCTTGCGTATGGTCTGTCAGGAGGATGGATATGCCAGTATCTTCTGCCCTTCTCTGGAATGAATGAAGGAAAGGTCCACAGTGTTTTATCCAGTAGGGTCGTACCAACCTAGGAGGGACTTTGGAAGCTGAGTCACAGTAGGGACCATATGGGGACATTGGTGGCCATCAGCTAGAACACACCAGTGACAAATCTTAGAGACAAATGTCAGTTGGTCAGCTTTAATTCTAGTGTTTTTTTTTTTTTTTTTTTTTTTTTTTTTTTTTTAGATCTCTCCAGTTAGCCTTGCCAATTGATTAAAAACTTCATTTTCCAGGATGGTTAGTCTGAGGAAAAATCACATCCTAGGTTGGAAACACATGACATTGCTCTGTCTTTGGACGAGGAAGCCTTGATCATTACACAGTATTGTATCTGTGTGGTGGCTGAGAGCACATTACTCAACAGGTGCCTTACAAAGTCTATACTACTTTGCTTTTAAGGATTTTTGTTGTTGTTGTTGTTGTTGATATGTGAGGTGAGTCTGCCAGTGAGTCCAAATAACCCAGGTGAGGTGACTGTGGTCAGAGAGGAGTCTTCATTTAGCAGTGGGCATCCCTCAGCTGAGGCCATCTCATCTCAACTCTGCCAAAGTGTGGTTAAGAGGATCAGATGCATCCTGTTTGGTCTGGGGAGCTCCTTTTCCCAGTTGCTTGTGTTGGAACCCTTGCACATGATGGGCAAGTACTCCAGAGAGAGAGCCCTAGACCTCCTCTAGAGAGGCTGCATTTTACAGAGGAGAAAGTAGACGAAGGCCATGAGTCGGTGAGGAAATGAATAGATGTTGGTCCGAGCAGAACTGCACGCATGAGTTCCTAGATGCTTTGCGGTTTCACTTTAGACCTTAATTTCATTGTAAAGATTCCTTGCCCTGATTGTGTAAATAAGTGTTTCTCAGTCCATTTTGTTTCACTATAACAAAATACCTGAGACAGGTATATTACAGAGAACGGGGATTTCTTCGTTCACGGTTCTGGTTCTGGAGGATGGGCCTTCTGAGATCAGGGAGCCACCCACATCAGTGAGGGCCCTCTCCTGTGTCAGCTGAGGATGGAAGTAGAAAGGAAAGAGACTAATGTATACATGGAGAGAGAGAAGGGGAACCTTATCCTCTCATCAGGAACCTTCCTGATGATAGGGATAGCATCTATTCATGAGAGAAGAGCCCTTGCAACTTAGCCACACCCTAAAGACCCATCTCAGAACTGCTGAATTGGGAATAAGTTCCCAGCCTGTGACCTTGGGAGACACATTCAGATCTTAATAGGCGTTTGTGATGCCATTACACTGAGCATACAGAGTTCTCTTGAATGGGAGGAACAGGGCAAAGCCAGGCAGGTCTTGGGGTTCCACCACAGCTAGCCATACCAGGTGTTCATGCAGACCTCAGGCATGCACCTCTCAGGTACTCTGGCCTTGGTGTGTGAGGCCAGCTCATGATTTCTAACCCCATTGCTGCCCTTTTTCTATATGCAGCCGACTCTGATCTTTAAACACACTGGGCCTTGAGCCCTTGCTTTATTTGAGCCCTTGCTTGGTATTTTCAGCCTGTACTGTGAACATTTTTAGACTCTGCTTTTTATAGATGGGAATGGAGGCCATAAAGAATGAACCTCTGGTGCACAAGCCAGGGACTGCTGCAAGGAATTCCTCATACTAGAATATTCCAGAGGAGCTTCTTGACAAGGATACTTGCATATGTGGCCATCTCTGTCACTGAGCTACGGCCAAATCCTACAAACAACCCCTCCAAATCAATGGCTTTAATTTCCGGTTACATGAACTCTTCCGCTTGTCACAACCTCTTCTGTGTGGGGAGGTAGGAAGTGGAGTAGGGGCATCTGTGTGGAAGTCAGAGGGCAACCTGGGGTGTCACTCCTTGCCTTCCACTTCGAGGCAGTGTACATTTGATGCTTCTTGCTCCAGGGAGGCCAGCCTGGTCTACATAGTGAAATCCAGGCCCACCAGAGCTGTACAGTGAAGCCCTATTCCCCCACCTCTTTCTCTCTCTCCCCTGTATGTGTGTGACACAGCTGGGAGAGAGAGAGAGAGAGAGAGAGAGAGAGAGAGAGAGAGAGAGAGAG
>CAJQZJ010033130.1:5339663-5411497 GCA_907164525.1 Lophiomys imhausi
GAGAGAGAGAGAGAGAGAGAGAGAGAGAGAGAGAGAGAGAGAGAGAGAGAGAGAAGCTCCTGTGTGGAACCACTGTATGTATATGTATACTTACCTCTTTTAGTCCTGTTTCTATAAGTCTCTGTGTAAATTACTTCTTGCCATGGTTTGAATATGAATTGTTCACCACAGTCTGGTGTATTACACACTTGGCCTCTAACTGGTGGCATTTTGGGAGGTGGTGACGCCTAGCTAGAGGCTAGCTTGGGCTATATTCCAGGGAGTATATTGTCCTTGTCCCTACTTTCCCCTCCCTCTCTACCTCCCTTCCTCTCTCCTATTTCCCTCCCTCTATAACTTCATTCTTCCCTCCTTCACCCTCTGTCTCAAAGAGACAGCCCCAAAGTAAATAGCTCTCCTCCCTATAGCATGCTCCTACTATCAGGGTGTTCTGCCTGAATCCATTGATCCAAGCCATTGTGGATTGAACCGTCTGAACTGTGAAGCAAGAGTGGTTCTTCCTTCTTGAAGTTGTCTGTCAAGCACTTTTGTCACATCCATAAGTAAGGGAATCACTGCTGTCCCTTGCAGAGAACCTGGGCATCGGAGAGTCAGGGTTCCCTCTCCAACCTTGGACCAGTAGCTGTTTGCTTAGCCAGTCTCATAAGCATTGAGAACTGCCATGAGCCCATTATCAGGAGCAATGAGTACCACAGAAACAACCATATGTTCTGGGTGTCCAAGATAACTGCAATAGTTATGACAGAAACTCAGCCCCCAATGTCCACTGATGACCACGAACTTTTGTCTTAGGGTTT
The DNA here is from genome assembly GCA_907164525.1 of Lophiomys imhausi. Taxonomy (NCBI): domain Eukaryota; kingdom Metazoa; phylum Chordata; class Mammalia; order Rodentia; family Muridae; genus Lophiomys; species Lophiomys imhausi. The sequence goes on from CAJQZJ010033130.1 coordinate 5,340,461, forward strand.
ATATTGCTGAGATGAATTACCATGACCAAAGCAACTTGAGGAGTAAAGGGTTTTTGTTGTTCTTGTTGATTTTTAAAGTTATATAAAGGGAGGTTTATTGGATACGAGAGGGGAAGAGAAACAGCATGAGCGTGCAGAGATGGGGTGGGGGAGACGGGTCAAGGGAAGAAGGCAGAGAGGAGAGAAAAGAGGAGAGGGAGGGGGACAGGAAGAGAGAAATAGAGAGAGGAGGAAAGGGTTTGTCCAGCTTGCTCAGTCTGTGTTCTTACAGAACCCAGGGCTATCAGCCTAGGGGTGGCCCCAACCATAATGGACTGGGCTCTCCCTCATGAATAGGTACCAGTTTGTGTCAAGGTGACATAAAACCAGCCTGTACAACTGTATAAACTTAATTTCTTTCACATTGTAATAATTAATCTTTCTCGCCAGCTTTTTTCCATTGTTGCCCCAAATTTCACTTACTTCCAGAACCATGTTTTTGCATTTCCTCCTTCATTTATTCCCTTCTCCTTCTCCCCTTTCTCTGTTTTCCATCTCCATTTTAGACAGTGATTTTCAGCGCTGGGATTACAGGTGTATAGCATTATGCTCAGCTACCCATTCTTCCTTATGACCCCCACTCTTTAGAAACAAAACCAGAAACCCGTTCCAGCTCTGTGTCCCAGCCTTGCCATACCCACATTGCATCTGTCTGCATCTTTAGATATTAGGTGCCACTACATAACTGAAACTCTGTACCTAACAACTGACCCTTGTCATCAGCTCTGCATATGAATGAACATATACACTCTGCCCCTTTACCTTAAACTTTTCTCTGAATCTTGGTTCTGGGGAGTACCAGCCAAAATCTCCCCCTAACATGACTATGTCCTCAGCATTGGGACTGGGGCTGTTTTTTTCCCACAGAGCTGTTCATACTGTCTGTGTTATTTCTGGATGAGGGTCTTCTATGACCTTGCAGTGTGGACTTTGTCTTTTTGCATCTCAACTTCAAAGCATTGGACTTGCAGTCCCCTCTTGCTGTTTTCCATGAACAACCCTCATCTCCCTGCTCGAAGTCATTGCTGCAGTCACGGGGTGGGGGGGGTAGTCTGTCCACGGGGAATGTGGCACATCCACATGGGGGAGAGCTTGAAGGAGGACAATTCAAGTATGCCCCTGCAGACTGCCAAGCAGCTGAATAAACTCCCCTTCACCCTACCTACTGTTTACTCCTGGGAACGATGACAATAGTATCCCCCTCTAATTCTAAACTGCCTTAGAAGCAGGAAAAAGTGTATTTCCCACCTAAAAATCTGAGATTCTAAACTCAGATGTTGTGCTGGCCTCAAAAAAAAAAATGCTGGTGAAAGAGGAGTGAACTTTCCTCAGTTATCACAGATTGTCTTTGGAAATAATCTCAAAAGATAGTCTGTTGTTATGGAAAAGTTTTTTAATCAGAGCCGAACACCTTCCTTTCTTCATTCACTAAATTCTCATGTTTGGTTAGTTTTCATCTTGGCTGCTTGATCCTGACCCATGACCTCATGTCTGAGACTCAGTTTCTCAACCGAGAATATAGATAACTATATTCCAGCAGTAATGGTTATTTTAACAACGATGAAGTAAAGCAAGGTAGAAGAGAGTACTTTGTAAACGTACATTGTTAGAATTTGATGCTTATTTTAAGATAGTGAAGGCTGATTATCCTTTGTATAAATTGCATGGGACCAGAAATGTTGCCAGTGGTGGGGGTAATTAGCATATACAATGAAATATCTTGGGAATGGTTGCTAAGTCTAAATGCAAAATTCATTTTTTTGATTGCTGTATAGCTTATACACATAGCCTGGTGGTATTTGCAGAGATTTGATACAAGAGACACCTAGTTTTTATATATTATCTGGATCCTGATTTAATCTAGTTTTATACCTGCCTTCTACTTTTCAGGGTTCACTAGCCATAATGAAGGTATTAACCAATAAGTAACATCATAAATAAAAAAATGCAGTCATAAAAATGAACTAAATATGAAAGAATATTTGCAATATACTTGAATTCCAAGAATGCTTTGGTGTGGGAACCAGTAGGTCTTAGTGAATTAAAGAGGTCCCTGATAGCACATGTTCTGTGTCTTTCCTTATTATATTGTGTTTGTATTCTGTATGGTATCAATCAGGCAGAGCTGTGGCTGGTCACACAGATGGGCATGATGTGACTTCAGCATTCTTTACTGACAAGACATAGTAGGGATGAGCCAGGTGACAGCAGGTGATTCACTGTGCTATTTTTCTTCCTTCCTTCTTTTCCCTCTTTCAGAGACTCTGACCTCTTTTTGTTGGACACCCGAGTAGTGTGGGCCTCAGAAGAAGGCTGGCTGGAGTTCGACATCACAGCAACTAGCAATCTGTGGGTGGTGACGCCACAGCATAACATGGGCCTCCAGCTGAGTGTGGTGACCCGGGATGGTGAGTTGTGACTTGCACATGGCCAGCATCTGTCCCGCAGTCATGCTCATTCATTTCCTCTGTAGCAGTTGTGGTGGGACCATTGTTTGTAGCCCAGTCCTTGGCACCAGGATGACCTTGTTTACTATTCCCTCATGACCATATTGAAAAGCAAAACCTTCCCTTTAGCAAGGACTTGGAGGCAGGCTCAGGCCATGTCCCCCACGAGAATAAAACAATGGGAGGAGAGACTGAGAGGAAGGCAGGAAGTGTGGGTGCCTGCAGCTGATGGAGCACTCACATCGCATCCCATGAGTCCCTGGGCTCTACCCAGAACCAAAGGAAGAAGAAGGAAAGGGAGAACATGAGAAGACGAAAAGGAGGTTGTCATTAGAATCTGACCGTCCAGTGATTTTTGCCAAGGGACCCTTGAGGGAACTTCCCCCTCCTAACTGGGTCTCTGCTTCTGTTCCCACCTCACAGTTGCTCCACTGATTGGGGAGGAATATAGCCAGAAAGGAAGTGTGAATACTGATGAATGGGACAACCAGAAACAAGAGCACTCCTTGGGGTGATCCTGTACTTTGGGAGGCACATTTAGAGTCTGCCTATCCAAAGGAACCAGCGAGGGTGGGAGAGTGTGTGGGGCCTGTTCACATTTCCTTCCCACTCTTTACAACTTCACTAGTACATGGAAGAACAGAGTCACCTCTCACCGTGTAGCTTTGAGACTGAGGTTCTGTGGAGTAAAGAGAGGGGGGCTTTGGTTTGCATTAAAGGACTCCACATCAACCCCCGTGCGGCGGGCCTGGTGGGCAGAGATGGCCCTTACGACAAGCAGCCCTTCATGGTGGCCTTCTTCAAGGTGAGCGAGGTCCATGTGCGCACCACCAGGTCAGCCTCTAGCCGGCGTCGGCAGCAGAGTCGCAACCGGTCCACCCAGTCGCAGGATGTGTCCCGGGGCTCCAGCGCTTCAGGTGAGTGTGGATGGAGTCTTGGTCCCCATCGGGACAAAGGTGCCTGTGGTCCCAGATGCTGGGCAGCTTCTGCTCAGCAAATGCAGTGGTTAGTGGGGGTCCTAGGCATGGTTGTGATGTCCCAGTTACAGATACCTATATGGGATCCCAGGGCCTTCAGCATAGAGCACTGTTGCCCCACGGCTGGGGCTACAAGCATCCCCACTACCTCTTGGTTCAGACAAGCATCTTTCTGTTTGAAAGTTCTATAACTCTTCTTTTTATCCATCCCACAAAATCTTGGAAACACCCCAATTATTTTAATTTTTAGATTTATTTTATCCATGAATGTATTGCCTGTGTGTGTGTGTGTGTGTGTGTGTGTGTGTGTGTGTGTGTGTGTCATATGCCATGTGCATGTCTGGTGCCCACAGAGGTCAGAAGATGTGTTAGATTGTCTGAAACTAGTTACAGATGGTTGTGAGCCACTGTGTAGATGCCAGGAACCAAATCTGGGTCCTCTGCTTGTGGCCAGAAAGGGTTCAGATGTCTCTTTTCTTCAGATTCGGGGATACTTGCATATATACACAATGATATTTCTTGAGGATAAGACCTGCATCTAATGACAAAATTAATTTATATTCCCTATTCACATTACATACCTATAGCTGTATGTTAGTTAATTTTATACAGTATTTTTGGTGTACTTTGGTTTGACCAGAAACCATCAACTGAGGTTTCAGTTTTGGTGCATTTCAGATTTGGAGGACTCAACTTGCATGAAATGGAAGTTTGTGTAGTATGGGCTTATATTTATCAGGACTTTTGTCTTGGAATGATAAGTCAGAGCCTCTAAAGTGGATTTTATTGGCTCATTTAACTGAGAAGTTCAGGGTTTCTTGCTTCACCTTGGTTGGGTTGTTGGGAACAGATGTTACTAGACAGTTGTTTCCTGTGTTTCTTGTTGGTAGAATCTGCAAAAAGACTGTCAGTGTATGGTAAGGTCATCCAGAGTCTCAGGGTGACCTTGGCACCCTCATCTTCAAATACACTCTGATCATCTCACTGCCTAGTAAGTGCTCTCATTGGCGAAGCCTGCATTGGGTACCCAGTTCCATTCTGGACAAGCAAGTCCAAAGAGCAAGAGAGAAGAAAGAGCCCCAGTGTCTGGGGGTTAATTCCAACGTTCAAATGTCTTCCCTAGAACTGGGAAGACTAGGGTGTAGGAGCTCCTGGAACAGCTGTTCAATGGCACTGAGTTCAAATGCCAACATCCCTCACACTAGTGCAAGTTCCCCCCCAAGTGCTGGATTCCTTGTGTTATTCAACAGCCCAGAAAACAAGCACAATGCTGACTATCTGCAGTGAGATTTTGTCAGAATTTTCTTTCTTGCAACCTTGTGACTTTGGAGAAACCTACCTAGCGGGTCCGAGCTTCAGTTCACCCCTCTGTGTGGTGAGGGTGTGGAATACCTCACAGGTTGATATGATTTGATGAAATGCAGTCACATGGCACATAATCACCTTCAAAGATTACTTCCGCCCCCTTGGAGGAAGTAGGTATGCAGAGCGTGTGATGGGATCCCAAGGAAATGAAATCTTTCCCAGAGGATGTGCTTACTTCTCAAGGCAGTTCATTACAATTGTCATTTTTGGTGCCCTGGAAGAATGAATGCAGCTTCTTAAAGCATCCCATTTTTCTTGGGGAAGAAGGGTCTCCTAGATTCAGTGCTGTGCTTACTAAGCCTTCTCTTAGGGCAGCAACTTGGATGTGACACTTGAGTGGCTACCACCCATTGTGATGTGACATTTTGCTTCTCCTTGTCATGGTGTTTCTTGGAAGCATGGGTGTTCCTGTGTTTACCACTAGAAACAATCAGGATTGGGGCCTTAAAAAAATAAAAAATAAAAAGGAATGCCTGCTTTGCTTTATTCCCCTGGGAGGCAGTCTGCTGAGTTGAGTTAATTGTCTGAGTTCTCCTATGGGGCCGGCTGATTAAGTCATCCAGTGGTGGACTTCATTTGGGAACGGAACTGTGGCAAGTTTGGTCACTCGGACCTCAGACTGTGGTGGCATCACTTGTAATGTTGACTGCTTTTTAAAATTATAATTTCACTTGATTGATTCAACACTCACCCTGCTCGCCAACTATATAGACCAGTTATTTTTAATTAAGAAAACATGTCTCTGACTGGGCTTTAGCAAAGCTGTCCAATTATTTTTTTCCAAGTCCCTTTCAACTTTTTCTTTCAGTCTGATGAGTTAAAATTAATTATGAATACTAAGGCGCCCTAATTTGTAATGAGGTCCAAGAGTTCCTGTCATCCCTTGGTCTCCACGCTCCACCTCCCACCCTAGTCCTTCTGGTTTGCTTTGTTCCTTCAGTAGTCCAGGGTGAAGGAATCCATGCCAAATCCCTCTGGTCTCACATATTTAAAAACCCCCAATGCAGGCCTCTCATCTCACTGTCTTCTCAGAACTTCCAGTGAAATGAGCAGTGCATTTGGCTCCTCAAAGCTCTGCTTTATGCACTTGGCTCTTCTTTCTGTTAATGGAAGTGAGTGGACGTGCAGAGGGCCAGATTTCTACCCAAGACAGGATTTCTAGGGCTGGAGATGCAGCTCAATTGGTAGGGTCCCAGCCTAGCATGCACAGAACCCCGAGGTTGATCGGTATAAACTGAGTATGTGGCACATGCACATAATCCTTCATTTGGGTGTTGGTGGCAGGACGATCAGAAGTTCAAGGTCACCCTTGCCTAACTACATAGAGAGCTAGTTGCCAAGACTCTAGGATACAGTATAAAACTTTGTCTCCAAGTAAATACATAAAAACCCTAAAATCAACTAACAAACAACAGGAAAACTAAGAAAGAAAAGAAGGAAGATTTTCAGAAATATGCTTAGAGCATGGATATTTCTCTCTCTAAGGCTTTCCTTCCAGGCTCCTGAAGAGGCCAGAGATTGCTGGGCCTTTGTGAGCTAGGTCTTCCTCAGAAAAGGCACCATCTGGAATGTCACTCCCTCCTCTTCCCCCTGAAGTCTTTTGGAAGATTGAAGGAAGAGATTGCTATTCTTTGGTTACCCGTTTCTTCTACAGTATACTCCCAGGGCATTGACACTTCTTCCCAAAGGAGCCCTGAATAGAAGAAGCCGACCAGGGACATCCTGCACCTGAGTAAAGACATCAGCGTCATCCATCAAACCACTTGTCATCAGAGTGAAACATGACAAGGAACTATTTTAGGAACTGAGCTGTAGATTCCTGAGACAGCCAGACCTGCCCACTACAAGGAAGTAGCTAAGAACCCACCCGCTGCCTCCTGATCCCTGCAGCCCACCCCAACCTGGTCTAACATTTGTACCTGACTTCAAGCTGGACTCTGCAGACATGTGTGCTGGACAGTGGGTTTGGAGAGAAGTCTCCCTGCATGGTGTCCACGTGCCCATGCTTCTTCACAGCTGTCCTCTCCACAGGAATGGTGGACGTTGGCTGAGTTGCACTTCTCCCATGGGCTTGTACAGCCCCGGGACGTGTCTTTATTGTTTTTACACGTTTGACAGTGCTGGGCCAAGCAGCTCTATGTAGCCCAGGAGGGATTCTCATGAATCTGGCAATTGTTTTTCAGCCCCAATTCTTGCCTGTCTAGTGTGCTCCATGCCCGGCCCTAGGCCTTCAGCTATGGTCTGAAGTCTCTGCTGGCTGCCATTCTCCCCTCTTTTTTAATATTTCTCTTGGCCTCTGCTGTTTGGACTTGGGGTGGGGGAGGACTGCAATACTACTTGGCCAATTCATTGTGAGGTCAATGAATGTATGGCTTTGACGGATGATTTCCTTTGGCAATTCTAGGTTCTGCTCCAACTACTTTTTCAGGACCCCTTCTCCCCTCATGACACATCTGGGGAGGAGAGGGCCACTCATGCCATTTCAAGGCATCTATTGAGTCTGATGCTGTGACTTTGAGAGGGCCACTCATGCCATTTCAAGTCATCTACTGAGTCTGATGCTGTGACTTTGAACTGGTCTTTCTTTCATCAGATGATCATTGGAATTGAATTATGCATTTTAGGCAAGTGCTTCACCCCTGAGCTTTATCTCAGTCTTCACTGTCACTTTTCCCAGAGTGTGTGAAATTGCAGTTGTCTCTTATTCTTGCTGTTTCTGCCTGTGTAATAATTAGCAAGCCCTGAGGACTTTGAGCATCCTGGAGCATGATTCTGCCATCGTTCTGTTGCTACCTGGGAATAAATTCTCCTTCCACCTATTTCCCACCCACCTGAACATATATCTCTGAGAATGCTCAGGAAGGTGGTGGGTTTTCAACAGTTCTGTATGCTGTTGACCTTCTTGTTTGTGATTCATCTCGCCAGTCCCTTACATTTCCCACTGGGGTCCATTCATATCCGTCAAGCACAAGAGAAGTAACCAGAGCGCATGACTTAGAAAACAGGTCTTCAGTGACTTTATTATAGTGTGTGATCTTTTGCTGTAGAGTTCAGGGACCTTCAGTCACAGATTGGAGTTCTCATCTCACTGTGTTCCTGGCACTTTATCTCTGGCTGCCATGGGCTGAGGATACAGAAGTTGGGGGCGGGGGTGTCAACCTACCATGAGCTTCATGACTCAGAAGAAGCTAGGACCTGGGTCTGAAAATGCCAATTTTTTGATTTTTTTCAAAGGTGGGGATTTGACTTTCTCATTTTGAGCTTAAGTTAAATTTCTAGATAGAGCCTGAGCTTGTCTTCTAGATGCCTCAACTAAGAAAGAGACTTGTTCAGGGTGTAGTATGTGAAATCAAAGCTTAATCTGTTATAGAAGATCAGGACCAGGTGTGGGCTAGTGACTCAAAAGCTGGAAATGTTTCAAATCCCACCTTTATCAAGCTTGCCTTTTACTATTAGGTTGCTTTAGAATAATAGTTGTCTGGGGGTACAGTAGACTATGTAGTTCCCTTCTCTTCCTCCTTAGGCTTCCCCTCATGATGGTCAGCACTGGAAATAATTGGTGCAGACCAAGCATCCCTAGCCCCCAAATCCAGAACTGAAACACTTCATCTAAAACCTGACAGCACTAAAAAAACTTTCATGTTTGAGGTTTGTTTGTTTTTTTTTTTGTTGTTGGCTTTTTCCCCCCTTTTGTTGGTTGGGTTTTTGTTTTTGTATCAAAGAAGTTCAACTTAGGAAAGTTGATGCAAGTATTCCAAAATCTGAAAAACCTCAAAATCTAAAAGACTTCTGGTCTGGCCGCAGACTTTTTTTTTTTTAATTCTCAACCATAATAAAGGAGAATAAGCAGGTATAGATGCCCAATATGTTAGTGATCACCAAGCACGGGGTGGGTTCGGGTGTCAGGAGTCTAGGAAGTGTCAGGGCAGGAGGAAGTTGTGTGGAGCTCATGACAACTCAGTGTTTACAGAAAACCTTATCTGCTTTTAAGGCGTGTAGTTGAGAGGGTATCAAAATCACATGTTGTTTGAGTGGCAGGTATGTAACCTTGAAACCCTAGATTTGCACTGGACTGGGGCCTCTAGTACTGATCGTACCAGTATAAACAAAATGTAGACAGAAAGTGAAGCCCTTAGTACCTAACAGAATGACCGGCTTGCATAACCATTAGTTTGCATTTCTTAATTATCCTAAACAATTTATGACAATTAGTAGTAAAAGGCCGAAACCTCCCATTTCATTTTTTTTTCTTTACCTCCTAACCCTTCCATCCCATTTCTCTGGGGTGGGGTGTCCTTATATAACAGTCCCTCATCTCATGAGGGCCAAGAGCCTCCTCATTCATTGGGGGTCTACGAAGCAGTACCATCAGTGAAAAGTGTCTTGTTGCCCGGGAAAGAGAACTACTAAACAAACAAACCAATAAGCAGACAATAGATAAAAAAGACTAAAAAATAGAAAAAAAATATAACTAATATATAAAAAATAAATAAAAATTAAAAATAAGTCTATGTCCAAGTTCCCTTTGGTGTGTTAGTTGTAGTATTGATACCTTCTACTATATAGCTAAAATCCTACTATAAGTGAATAGATGCCATATGCGTCCTTCTGAGTCTGGGTTAGCTCACTCAGGATGAGCTTTTCTAGTTCCATCCATTTGGCTGCAAATTGCATAATTTCATTGTTCCTGATAGCTGAATAATATTCCATTGTGTAGATGTACCACAGTTTTTTAACCCATTCTTCGGTTGAGGGACATCTGGGTTGTTTCCAGTTTCTCGCTATTAGGAATAAGGCTGCTATAAACATAGATGAGGAAACTTCCTTATGATTCCGTGAAGAGGCAGTTGGGTGTATACCCAGAAGTGGTATGGCTGGGTCCTGAGGTAGAGCTATTCCAAGTTTTCTAAGATATCGCCACACTGACCTCCATAGTGGTTGCACAAGCCTGCATTCCTACCAGCAGTGGAGTAGGGTACCCCTTTCTCCACACCCTCGCCAGCATGTGCTGTCATTTGAGTTTTTGATCTTAGCCATTCTGACAGGTGTGAGATGGAATCTCAGAGCCTATTATAGTTACTTTCTAAGCTAATCAGAAATAAACCTGCTACGATACAAGCAACATCTGCTTAACCTAATATAAGAGATAGATAGGGCCTCTTCAAAAACCTCAAGAGATCTGCAGAATATGGCATTTAAAATGTTTTTGTAACTTTAGATTTTTTTATATCAAGACATATCAACTCCTGACAGCACCCCCTATTGTCCTCCAAGTAGAAGATGAGCATTGAAGAATCTCCAGTGGGAGATGATTGAAGTGGTGGTAAGCCATTCTCTTGGCAAGAAAAACCACTTGCTTCAACTGTAGACAGACTTCTGTCCAAAAAGGACAAAACTTGGAAGCAGATAAGTCGACAGCCTAGCTCTGCCATGACAGGGTAGGTAAGTCCTTCATAATTCCTGCTCTACAATCAATGTCTGTCAGAGAAACGGGGCCAAATGACTGAAGATTGATGCTGTAATGTATGGAGAGAAAATAGGAACTGTCCAGGCAGCCACTGGTATGTCATTTCTTAGTTTTGGAAGCTGCAGGCCCTGTACTTCCTATAAAATCAGATATATTTATCCCTCTCAGGTCTCTGAGGTGGTTGAAGAACAGATAGCTAGAGTCTCATAATGAAATTTTGAGTTGTTTAGGAGTCAAGAGAGTGTTATAGATCTAAGAAGATACTTTTAAAATTGTGTTGCAAGTTAGTATGAATGTTGAATCAGATATAGAACTTTAAACTCATGGAGATGGTTAGATAGTGGAATGTTAAAGTCAGGTACCAAATACATATGGACTGGACATTGGGAATGTACCCTAAGCCATATAACACGCATAACTGTGGCCTTATTACCTCTGTTGTTTTGTATTGTATTTATTATTATAAGAGAAAGAGCCATTTGTTGGACTGAAAGGGGAAACTATAGGGGGAGATAAGATATACCTTAAATTTAAAAGAAAAAAAAAGGGAAGAGGATGGAGGATTGAGGGTGGGAGGATGGGACTGGAGGGGGAATAGGGAGGGGACTGCGATTGAGATGTAACTTGAAGAAATAAAAAATAAAGGAAAAAAAAAAAAGAAAGTGAAGCCCTTCTGTGGCCTGTTAAGAGGTTCATGAAACCAGAATTCTGAACTCCAGTGGGTTCCCTGCACTTGACCTAATGTGGCAGCACAAGGGGCTGGCACCTCCTGCATGCCCCTCAATGGCATGTTGTTCTACGTATGGGGTGAGTAGGAATGAGAGACACTTTTGGGGTGCAGATCAGATTAGGTTTAGAAGCCCAGAGATAAAGCAAGGACAACTAAGCCCCTGAAAACAGAGGTATAACTTTAGCAGATGATGTTTTGTTTTTCCCCTTGTCATTTGAGGAGAAAGAGGGGACAAGAGTAGGTATGCCCTCTTTAAAAGGAGGAGAAAGAGAAGAGAGAGAGAGAGAGAGAGAGAGAGAGAGAGAGAGAGAGAGAATTACAGATGGTCAGACAGACAAACTCAGGTCATTAGGCTTGGCAGCAAGTGCCTTTACCTGCTGAGTTACCTCACTGGCCCTCCCCTTCTATCTTGAAGCAGAGAAGTATGTGGGGTGATTGAGGGCCAGGTTTTGCTTGCTGTGTTAAGCTAACAGCCAGATATTATTGAAGATGCTTCTTGAGACTGGTACCAGATGTTCATGGGGGCAGGACCCGGGGCTGCCTGAGTATCCTGAGGGTCAAAGACAGGCTTTGCTTCTGTTTAGAGCAATGGTGTCCCTGCCTCTGGTCCTCCAAGGCAGCACCTGTGGTTCTCTTGTGCTCAGATCCACCTGGACAGCACAGCACTTGTTTCTGGTGGTTCTGGCCTGGGGTCTGGATGGAGCTATAGTGCCCTTTCAGTGGCAGCGCTGGTAATTCCCCAGATTTTTGCATAGGATGTCCATGAGTCAGACACTGTGTCCATGGGCCTTGCCACTGGCTTTGGGGCTATAGTGGCTCTATGTTTTCATGGTTTTGTTTTTGCCTCTAACTCTATACCTTCCTCTTTCTCTGCACCACTTGGACAAAACTATGATCTTTTCTTTTCTCCCATTTAAGTGGATATGTTCATATTTAGCTGCATACCTTTTTTTTTTAATTTGGCCTTCCTCAGACCCCTCTTGTAAACAGATATCAAGGATAGTTGGAGTAGGAGGGTAGTTTTTTCAGCCGTCTGTCAATCTGTGAAAACAAAACACACAAAAAAATGGGTCAACATCATTCCACTTGGAACCCAGGGCACCCACCCCTGAGCAACAGGAACAAGTATTCCAAAGGTCAGTAACCTCCACAAATATTTATGCACTCTTTGCCAGCCCTCACCATGGAACTATAAGGAAACACAAGCTTGGCTGGAGAGTATCTGTAGGAAAGGAAACAGAAGAATTGAATTCCTGCTTTTCCTCTCTCTGGACCCAGTCCTTAATCACAAAAATATCAATGTCTGGCCGTAAAAGAAATAGCTTCTCTTTCCAGAAAATTCTCTGTGCAGAGCACTGAGGACATTGGGTCCAGGGCATGTCACAGACAGTTGGGATGGCTGGGAAGTTTGAGATGAAGTCCCTGAACTATATAATCTCGGGTCTATCTTGGACACAAAGTAGAAATCTAAGGGTGAAGAAATTGTCCCTGTGTGCATTCTGCCAATAGTTTTCAAGTCCTGACCAGGTGGCCTCTAGTTCAGTTCTAACATAAGCCAACTCATTAGAGCAAGCAGGGTCATTGGCAGGAATGCTCCACCCTATTTCAGACATTATCCCCAAGGTGAGGTCCCCAGGCCACCCACACTTGTGTCTGGTTTTCCTACAAGTTGAGTTTCTGTGCCCACTCCTTCATATTGAATAATTTTCTCCAGAAAGCATTGTATGTATGATTTCCATTTTGTTATAAACTCAGGAGTGACCAGAGCAGAAATCGAGAACAAGGTGGAGTGAGTGGTTAGAGTCTTGGAGTTTCTATGTCCTCTCCAGGTCTCACAGCATCAGAATGTACACATATTTGGAAATGTCACTGAGCCTCATGGTCCTGGGTTTTTATGTGCTAACTCAGTCCATTTTGGTGTTGCTATAACAAAATATCTGAGACTGAGTACTTAAAAGGAAATGCTTATTTTAGCTCATGGTTTGGAAGCTAAAAAGTTTGGCCAGATACATGTGATAAAGACTTCAGGAAGTATCATAGTGTGGAAGACCGTTTCACATTGAATCCAAAGACAGTAAACATGAGTGGCCTTGCTTTATAGGTGTGTACTGTCAAGGTAACTCATCTAGTCACTACAAAGGTATATACCATCTTGTGAGGTGGTACCCCATGACATCATTGACTCCTTACTTTTAAAGTTCCACCCTCGTAACTGTTATACTGAGGACCAAGTTGCAGCATACAAACCTTTGAGCAACATACCATATATGAACCATACAGTATGGGATTTTGTTATTGTGCAAAAATTCACAACTTTGGTCACATGATTATACTCAATCTCCTGAGGTGAGACAGACCCAGAGCTTCAATCTTATCCTGTGCTAGGTTTTTCTGGTGACCAGCACCCATCTTGAAGCTCTTAGGGGCCTACAATGAAAGATATAGATTGAGTGTGTGGTGGGGTCTTGTTAGTGTAACAAAGACACTCTTATCAGGAAACTCCAAGGTCTTTCTATGCCTTCAGCTAGGAAATAGAGACAAAAACCAGATATATATTTTGAGACAGGTTATCACTTTGTAGCCCTGGCTGGTCCAGAACTCACTATAAACCCCAGACTGGTTTTGAACTCATGGCAAGCATTCCGGCCTCAAATTTCTCAGATTCCTAAATCCTGGAGTAACAGGTGTGCATTATCATGCTTGACCAGATACATCCTTTATTATTTTCACACCGCTCCTATCTGCCTAAATTCTGATGGAAATTATTTAGAAATCTCTGCATTTTATATACCAGTGATTCTACGATTGTTCTAAAAGACTTTGAAGGTAGTTTGGAGGAAAGACATGCCAGAATTAGGTTGAGTAGAGACACTCCAGATGAGACACTAGGTAGGGGATCATATAGCTGACAAAGGCAACTGCAAGAGTACAAGAAAACTAGGGCCTGGGAATCTTAAAGAGACTGAGCCCATGTAGCCAGCTGTCAGGTGAGGAAAGAGAGAGCTCAGAGGTCCAAAGGAAAATGAGGAGGACTGACAGCTGGGTATAAAATTTTAGATTAGTGGGATTGTTCTTATGATATTTAATATTTGAATGCATATTTTTGCTAATTTTACCATCAATCTACTTAGTAATCCTTAATCTATGTTACTTTTGAGAGATTTTCTATTTAACATCTAATTTCACTAGATTTTGACATCATAGCAATTTATTTATACTGATTGGGACTCATCATGCCTTTTTTATTTAAAGATGGTTATCTTTTTAAGTTCTAGGAAATTCTCAGAGCCTTTAGGTCTCCAAATAACAGTTGCTCCCTATCACTGCTGTCAGGAATTCCGAATAGAAGTATGTTGGGATCTTTTTTATTCTGCTTAACATGCCTCTTTATGGATAGTTATATTTTCTGACTGTTTGCTTATATTTGAAGAGGTTTCTTTAAATAAATGACCTGATTCTTCCCTCTTATGTTATATCTAATGTGGTGCTTAAGTCTCCCATTCTGTTTCCAGTGTTTATTGTTCTTATGAAGTTCTTTCTTTCTTTCTTCTCTCTCTCTGTCTCTCTCTCTCCTTTTCACCCCCTATCTTTTAATGTCTGCCCTGTTTTTTTGCCATAATGTTTTTGCTTTAGTATTTCCTTCCTTTTCATTATCTACTCTTCCTTTGTAGCCTTCACTAGAGGTTACTCTGACCTGCAACCCCTGAAGTTGTGTGTCCTCTTCATTCTTTTTCATCAATGGGTTGTTTTCAGCAGGAAAGGCTGGTCTGTGTGCAGAGGTGGTTCATAGTGAGAGTCCTCCATGCCCTGTTCTGAATTTCCATCTCATGTAGACTTAAAACTGCAAGAAGGAGAGGGAGTTCTGCAAGGTCAGGGGGCGGTGTGGGGGTGGAGTGGATGTGAGTAAATTTAGAATCAGTAAATTCTTGACCTGCATCTCTCTTCCTAGGTCGCCAGCCTCAGCTGATACTGTTTCTTTACAAAGTTATGAGTTCTGCACACTTTCTTCTGATTTGGCATTAGGAATTCCAAGAGTTAAAGTATGAAATTCCAGTTCAAATACATCCATCTGTTAGATAACTCACTCACTGGTTTTATAGTAGATTACATGGGCAGAGGTAGTATGCATGTGAACTAGATTTTCTGTCTCTTCGTAACTACATCAGAGGAAGAATCTTCCTGTAAAACTGTCTCCTTGTTTTCCTTTTCTGTCCTTTCCTACCTAACAAACATATCCATGTATTGTTTAAAACCATAACTCTGAACTCCATGGTTCAAATACCTTTGAAGACTCACTTCATGCCTCCAATAAAAAGTCCCCATCATTGTTGGCATTCTGAATCATTCATTTTCCAACTTTATCTCCTAATCTTTATATGTCCTCCAATTCATCCCAACAGAACTGCTCTTCCCCTCCTCCCACTCCTCATTGTCCCTTCCATAAGCTTCAGTGATATTGATCCATGACCCTTGACCATGGCATTTGTATTCTGAGTTGTACTTGAGATAGCTGAGTACATTTCTCATAAAGCCCCTTTGAGTCTACAAGTTCTTGAAGGACATAGCTTTATGTGATTCATCTCTCTACTCCCCTGGCGTCAGGCAGAAGACATGCGTGCCACAGAAAAGTTGCTCTGAAGGGCTGAAAGGAATCAAGGTGTTCCCAGGCCTCCTGATGAGGTTGTTGAGCCAGGCCAGTGGCTCCTGAGATGCACAGGCATGTTCAGCAGATTGTTTCTGGGAACTGCTGACTTTGAAATTATTGTTTTAGGGCATATATAAAGGGCTCAACCCCAGCAGTGAGGCTGAAGCCCAAGAACAGGAGAACGCGACCTCAGAGTGTCACCTTTTCCCCCATTCCTGGCTGGCCCCTGACTATAACACTTCAGCATATTCTTTTGGG
Source organism: Lophiomys imhausi (assembly GCA_907164525.1). Classification (NCBI taxonomy): domain Eukaryota; kingdom Metazoa; phylum Chordata; class Mammalia; order Rodentia; family Muridae; genus Lophiomys; species Lophiomys imhausi. The sequence goes on from CAJQZJ010033130.1 coordinate 5,356,389, forward strand.
CCTGAGAAGTTATCTCCAAAGCTCCATGCCATGTCTGGATAGTCCACATTTGAAGTACAGTGAATCCTGTCTGGCACAGTTACCTGTTAATGACTGTGTGTCATCTTTCAAGTTCAGTAAAGATCTTTCTCACCTGTAGACCCTGCATGAAGCAGAACATGGCACACGTATGTTGTTTAAAGGTGTCCATTAAATCAATAGGGTGCCCAAAGAAGACCCCAGTATGGGCAAAATGGAGCGTGTTCTAAAACTCTGTGGCCCCTCTAACTCGGTACCAACTTTCTCTAACTCTTATCTCATTCTTTCAAAGCCTAAAGGGAATGTATGATTTGAACACTTAAACAGTTTTTATTTTGGAACAAGATTAGAAAAAAAAATCTAATGATTAATTTCTTCAGTGGCTCTAAATTTAGGCAAACAACTGGGAACTCAACTGAGCTGTTGGGGGGCCATGTGTGTCAACAGGGGCATAGTTCACAGTTGTCCTGAGCCTCGTACATTGCCTGGCATGTATTAGAGGAAAACTCTTGTGTAAGTTTTTATATTTTAAAGGGTTTTTTTGGTTTGGTTTTTCGAGACAGGGTTTCTCTGTGTAGCCCTGGCTGTCCTGGACTCACTTTGTAGACCAGGTTCGCCTCAAGCTCACAGAGATCCTCCTGCCTCTGCCTCTTGAGTGCTGGGATTAAAAGCATGTACCACCAGGCCCAGCCATTTTTTTAAGTTAAGGCCACTCATTAACAAGTGAGTTAATGAGGGTATCTTTTTTTTTTTAATCTCTTCCAACAGACTACAACAGCAGTGAATTAAAAACAGCCTGCAAAAAGCATGAGCTTTATGTGAGCTTCCAGGACCTGGGATGGCAGGTGAGTTCTCAGGATAAGGAGGGCAGATGACCTTCATGGGCCCCTTGTTCTCACCTCACCGATGGCTGCTGTCATCAGTTCTGGGGTGAGTTGATTCCATAGCAATCCAAGGAGCCCTCAAATGCTCAGGCTGCTGGAGTTAAGACAGGAAAATCTGGCCTGCTGATATACTAAGCACCCCCTGACAACTGTGTATTTCCAAAGCTTTCTGAGCCCTTAAACTCAACGCCTACTTCTCTCTTATCTCATTCTTTCAAAGTCCAAGAGGCATGTATTTATATGGACATTTAAGCAACTTTTATTTTGAAACAGGATCACAAAAAAAAAAAAATCTGAGGATTAATTTCTCCAGTAGCTCTAAGTTGGCTCACTCACTATGTGGAAGAACATGTTTGGCTCATACCAAGTCTGGCTAGATGTGATGAGAAATGGGAGGTAATAGTTTATCTGTTTTTAGGTGGCATTCCTTTGATAGGAGTATAATGGGATCCTGCAGAAGATCCTTTGGGTCCAAGTGCACACAACAGATCCTGAGTCATAATGTTTTAACTGACCATTTACAGTATGTGTTCAGGAGATACAGTGCTCTGCATTTTGAAGTTGAGTCTTTCAGCTACAATCTCTAGTCAGTGGACATGATGGGTGGGAGCAGCAAGCTGCAGTTCCTAGTCAGCCTACACAGTGCTAAGTTAGGATGTTCAGTACATTAGGTGTGTTGTGGGCATTTTCAACTGGTGTTTTATTGGGGTGTAACCCCATCCTGAGCCAGGGAGCATTTATATCTCAGGCCATCCACCTGCTCAATTTCAGACCTAGCAGGTTTGTAGCAGCTAAGCCATACAAGCCTGTGGAAAGACTGAAGGCTCTAGGGTCAGACTAACCAGATTTATACCCTAGCTTCACTTGCATGTGAACCTGGGTGATTCCCAAACCTCCCTGGAGGTCCCAATAGTGTGAACCATGAGCAATGCCTTCTCTTGGGGCCACTGAGAGTGCAGATGGTGTAAGGGTGCCTCATGATCTTTCCCTGCTTCCTTTTGTTTTATCTCAAGGACTGGATCATTGCCCCCAAAGGCTATGCTGCCAACTACTGTGATGGAGAATGTTCTTTCCCACTCAATGCGCACATGAATGCCACCAATCACGCCATCGTTCAGACCTTGGTGAGCACTCTGACTTGGCTGTAAGTGGGATCAAGGCCAGATCAGGTATCATTTCTAACAGTGCCCTCCCATGCTTCTGCTCTGGAACAGGTTCACCTTATGAATCCCGAGTATGTCCCCAAACCATGCTGTGCGCCAACTAAACTGAATGCCATCTCGGTTCTTTACTTCGATGATAACTCCAATGTCATCTTGAAGAAATACAGGAATATGGTCGTGAGAGCTTGTGGATGCCATTGAGTGGAAGCCAGCTGCAGGGGTGACTCAGCCTTGGACTCCCAACTACATCTGCCTTAAAACACACAAAGCAGCACAGTGAAGCCGGAGGGTGACACTCTGAAAGCATCTCCTGCTGGTGCCTTAGCCCAAGGAAGATTTTATGAAGACCTTGTTGATGACGTCCCCAGTTCACAGCTAAGCAGTTGCTGGTCTGTAGGAAGCTGTAATTCCTGCAGTACAGGCATGGGAACTACAGGAGCAATGCTCACCTCCCCCAACCCCACACAAACTAGTTTTAGCTTTTAGATCTAGCTGCTGTGGTGTAAGTAGGGAATAACTTTGAAGGAATATTAAATATCCCTGGGTGGAAGACCAGATGGTTCAATAGCACCCATCACAGATTTTGCAGATACAGATTCCATTCCCAGCAAGGCCAGCTCACATAGGACCTGCAGCCAGGCTGTCAGTGGGCTTTGTGGAGGTGCCTTTTGTCTGTCCTTGGAGTTACATGTTTTGTGTTGACTCTTGTGGAGGTGTGAACATGTGCTGATTTCAGTCAAAACAAACTGTAGCATTTCCACACCTTCCTCCTCCCTTACTTGCTGAATTCTTTACTAGAACCCAAAGTAGACAGGACGGTACTTTGTGGTAGGGACCATGAAGCATCTGCAGTGGCCTCCATTCAAGCCATGGAACAGCAGAATGTGGTTCTGCATCTCTTAGGCAGACTGGCTTAGCGACAAGCACATCAGCTATCACCTAACTCTGCCCTTTGCCTTTTCCCTGCAGTAGCATCCCATGGCTCAGGGCTAGTCTACAGCAGAAAGCCGCAGAGGAAGGGCCCCTGCCTCCACAAATGGGTTTGGTGAGGTGAGCATGCTGTTTGTGAACCAAAACCACAATTTCCTCTTGTAGAAAGTTAAGGCTCAGATTAAATTTTAGAATATTTTTTAAATGTCTTTTTCACAATCATGTACTGGGAAGCCAATTTCATACTAAACTGATTAAATAATACATTTACAATCTGTAACTGTTTGTACTTACAGCTTTTTTTGTAAATAGAAACTATAATTTATTGTCTATTTTATACCCATTTTGCTGTATCATTTAAACAAAGACAAGACTTTTTTTTTCTTAAAAAAAAAAAAGTTTATTTAGAAAGTATAAACCAATTGTACCACTTGAGTTTTCTTTTTAATACAAGACTCATGATGCAAAGCTGAAGCCCCTGTAAGCTGGACCAATAGAGCTGGTTTTCAAGGACAGCTGTGTCCCACACATGATTGACAAATGTCCGAGACGGGCTGATGGAGTGCCCTGCCCCTGGTCAGGAAGCAGATGGTCTTATTTCTAGTCTCCTTATCACACATCTGAGCCAGGTGTTGACTTCAGCCTGCTCATGGGAGGTGGGTGAAGGGGCTGGGCACAATGTGGTTCTGAGGACAAGTAACTCAATGGTGAAAGACAGAGGCATGGCTTGGGAGAGCAGCAGTGTCTAATAACCAGGACAGCAGAACTGGGAGGAGCTAGTGTGACGTCTGACCCTGGGCCACCTGGGCGAGGGCAGCCCTGCCAACTGCAGTCTTTGGTCTTGAGGTCAAATGAATCCCATTGCTCATACATTTTTAGAAAGATGGTCAGCCTCCTTGAAGGTGGACATCATAGAGCAAGCTGCTAAAAGGGACTACTTAGGAAGAGAATCAGAAGTTGTTTCTAGGAAGGCCCGAGTGGAGCTGTAGAGTGAGTCTGGTCCTTGGAGCCGGGAAAGCTTATCAGGTGCTTTTGCCCCGAGAGGCAAATAGAATGGTGAGGTCAACCTTGTGGACCTTCCCACACCCTCACTTTCTACAGAAGACATCTACACGTTCCACCCTATGCAAAGCAGACAGGAGGACCCTTTGAACAACAGGAATACTTTGGGCACACATGGGAAGTACCATTTGTTATGGCTTACCTCTCTCAATTAGAGAAGTAATAACAACCAGAAACCCAACAGTGGCTATGAAGGGATCTGCAAAACTGTGTGGACCACATTATGAAGTCAATTGTGACCTTCAGATCAGAGGGGGATCAGCAGTGCCACAGGCCACCTTTCCAGAACTCAGGCACTTCAAAAAGCTGCTTCTGGATGATGCCTTCCCCACATCTCTCAGAACCAACAGAGTTCAGCAATTTGGTTTTCCTGGACTGTATTTTAGTTGCAAAGGAAGCTGATATAATTTTGTCATGAGAATGTTGCACGATGGATTGCCACTGAAAATATTTGGTTTGCCCAGGGACTGTGAGCTATTATTAGAGAAACTTAAGGTCTGTAGTGTGTGGAGGACGAAAAACACACATGAAGCTACAGACGCTAATACATTCAGCTTTCTGACTAACCGCAGTGGAAACGCAGTGTCATGTGATGTCACTCCTATGCACAAGGTGCATAAAGCCAGGGCAGATGACTTCAACAGGGGCTTCTACAGTTCATCCTTTGCCTGGCGCAGAACAAAGCTGTGTAAAGAGTCAAGGTCTCTACCTCCATTGTGCTCACCCACTTTTTCACCTCCTCGGAAAAGCAGCAATGTGGGATAGCCTCGTACCTTTAAGAGAACAAAGAGAGTACTTTAAATCACACATAAAGTGCCACATAAGTACGTGAGGATGTGAATTTGGATCTCCAAGCACCCATGTTAAAAACAGGCCCTGGGGTGCCCATCTGTAATTCCAGTCCTGGTGGGGTTGAGACAGGAGGATCCCCAGAGCTTACTGGCCAGCCTAGCCTGTCGGTGAGTTCCAGGCTCAGTGAATCCTCTCTCAAAAAATTAGGTGGATGGTGACTAAGACATCTGATGTCAACTTTTGAGAGTTCACACAACCCCACCAGCAAAGCTGCTGTGGGTAAGGCTGGGAAATGAATTCTGTGGCTAATGTCAGTGGTACAGCATAGCTAGGATTATGCATAGGGCCCTCGCTCCATGCCCGACACCACAGAAGCACCCTACGCACAAGGGCAAAATGTAAATGGCATGTACCCAGCCCATAACATCTTATGGCTCTTTATCCATCGCCTTTCCAAGGGTGGTTTAGATTCACAGATTCCTTTCAGCTCCATCCTTCACAATGCCTGCTCACAGTTGAAGGCTGAGCCCCTTGGGTGGTCAGCACAAGGCAGGTCCTGGGCAGGTGGCAGGCATGGCCCTTAAGACAGCGCACTACTCTCAACACTTGGCATCTCAGGACCGTACAGCTGGACCCCAGAACCCCATTCTGAAGCAGAGGAGGAGGCTGGCCTCTTACAGTGTCCTTTGTTTCTCAAATGGCACAACCCAAGATACCAGTCACTCTCTAGAGGCCAGAGTGAGTGACCTCATTCTATGATGCCAAGTGACAGCCAGTCCCCTGGGGTGCTGCTCCACCTCCCCAGGCATGCTCTCCCTGAGGTACCCACCGAGTACTTGCTGCAGATGTTCCGCTCCTCTGTGCAGTCTACTTCTGCGATGGTGACATCTGCCAAGCCAGGGAATTCCTTTTTAGAGAGGTGCTCCCAGGTGGGAGCTAGATTCTTGCAGTGGCCACACCTAGAAGAGACCAGGGCAGCTGCACTGAGATCTGGGTCAAGGTCAGTCTGTTTCTCCTGTATGACAGTCACCATATCCTCAGAATCCATAACCACCACCAAATACTCCCACTTGAGTACACATGGGCCCTCTCCTAAGGACTTCAAAGTTGTGCCACATTTGGTAACCTGACAGAAATGAGCAGGTTTGCAGAGAGTTGGATTCTGAGCCCACTGACACATGAAATCACTGAGCAGCAGGGGTGAACTGGACACACGCACAAGGACACACAGTGTTGAGGACACTTTAGACTGGACTGTCTAGATGGAGATTCCTTGATGCCTCATCCACTTCAAAGAGTCCACAACAGCATTAGGCTCAAACGTTCCCTTCTGTGCGGACATTTACTTTCTTTCTGTCCTTTCCCACTACCGGACAGTCATCTTTCTTCACTCTATCTGTACAGCCTTGGGGTTTTTCTAAATAAAAAATAATCTTAATGGTATTATGTGGTAGTTTCTTTTCTTTGTAGCTCAAGCTGGCCATGAACTCATAGTCCTCCTGCCTTTGCCTCCCTGGTGCTAGGATTTCAAGTATAAATCACCATACCAAGCTGCCTTTCTACTCAAGGACAAAAGCTGCCCAACTCATGAATCATGTCCTCATTAACAGTACACTCCTGGGTGCATGGACTGAACAAGCTGATCACAGCGGCACAGGGACCTCTGTATTTGAGTCGATCATCTAACTCTCTTCTATACACCTTGCTGTTCAAGTGGACTGTACTTACAAAGACAAACTGTTGCTGCAATTTTAGAGCTAAGGAAACTGGGTTCAGGGCCATCAAAGGACATGCAGAGTTACAGTCATTCATGGAAATCACGGGACCCATCGTCCTCTGGTGTCAGGCTACCTAGGGCTCAGCTTTCTCTCAGAGCTGTTCAGTCTGGGACCTAGTTACCTGAAATGTCCTGCCATGTGGTCCTCAGGGACCAGAACCTGAGTGGATGGAGAGCAAGCTGAGCTCTCGTGAACATTCATACACCCATCACAATTCACTTCCATGTTTGTGCCTAAGTAGACTGAGCTTTAAACTTGCATCTTTATACAATAACTTGTTGGACAGGGTGCAACACATCAGTTCCTGCAAGATGGCCTGTGTGTGAATGACTCGCCCACCCAGCTGAGAAACATGCTGTGAAAGGATGCACAGGCACAGTGTCTAAGATGGCTACTTACCACGGGGCATAGAACTTGATGAAGGTTATTCCTTGTGCAACAGTGTCCTCAAAGTTCTTTTCGGTGAGTGCCAGCACAGTACCCTTCAGGAGAGAAAGGTCAATTTAAACACACTGATTAAACCAGAACAGGGCAGAAAGATGAGATCTGGCCAGACAGAGCAGTCGACAAGTTATATGCAGGGCCCAGCGTACCAAGTCCAGGAGCTGCAGGGAGGTGTAGGCAGGACACTACACAGTTGGGGCACTATGCTGAGACCCTAGACAGACCTCCTAGGTCTCTGTTCTGCCCATAAGCAGCCCAGAGGCTTCAGGTACTGTCCTCTAGAGTTGTGCAGTGTGGACCAGTCCATTCTAGGATTAGGCCTCCAGCTCCCAGGCCTGTGTGGCCCAGTCTGCATGTGCTCAATGCCATTTCTGTCTGTGCTGCCTTTCTTCAAGCACCTCCCTCCTCTATAGTCACTCATGGACATCACGGAACCCATCGTCCTCTGATGTCAGGCTACAACAGGAAACTAGTAGCACAGATGTGGTAGGAGGATTTTTATTACACCCATACCAATATTCTGATGTGCAAATAGATGTAAGTATGGACCCAACTCAGGCTGGAGCATCTCATGCAGGCATTCTGAAACAATTCTATCTTGACAGTTCTTTGTGGGATCTCGTGTTTATTTCTATAAAATTCTTTGTGCAATCTCGTCTGTCTTTCTCTAAAAGTTAATATTCAGCAGCCCTCTCAGAGTGGTACTGCGAGACATTCATCACAGTCTGGTCTCCCGCCGTACATGGACCTTAGCAGGGCCACTACAAACATGGCCATTCTCTGTCCAGAATAAGCAGCCCTCTAAAAGGCCAGATCAGAGATGGAAAACGTTGTTATAAATAGCCATGGTATGTAATGAAAGCACTTGCAGTGTGTAATCACCCTGTTAGGGATGACACACAGGCTCCCCTAACATTTGTATGTGGTCATACTTCTTAAGTCAAAACTTCAGGCTATCCCTGACAAGGAAGAGTACACCTAAGGAATGGATCCCCAAGCTTGAGGAGGCCTCCTGCTGCCCTGAAGGGGGCAGGGCCAGCTAATACCACTGATTGTTCCAATTTCCACATAATGGGTTTTCTTGAGTGATGGCTTCAAGTCTTCCCTCTGTGCACATGGTGGGTAATTAGGGAGTCACTGCCCTCATCCCAGGGGACAAGGCTGTCATGCCCTGCCTGTGGCCCCCAGTGTCTCACTGTCAAGAGTTCAGTGGTGGGAGTTGAAGCAACAATGTCCATGCAGTTATACATTGGTACCCACAGGGTTCTGGTGCCAGGGACCTCCCTATTCCTTGTCCAACAGTGTCCTCAAAGTTCTTTTTTGGTGCATGTCAGCACAGTGCCTTTCAGGGGAGGAAGGTCAACTCAAACACACTGATTAAAAGCAGAACAGGGCAGAAAGATGGGATCTGGCCAGAGCAGTCGACAAGTTCAGGGTTCGCTCATATGGAATGACTGGGCAATTTGCATAGAATATACACACATCCTCCCAGGTACTTTAACTGGTACTTGTCACTCGGTGTGGACCTCCAGCCCTGATCCTGAGTCTTATTCTGACTGTCCACTGGCTTGTCTCTACTCTCTCATACACACAACCTGGAAACCAGCTCCAGGCAATCAAACGTGCCACCACCCACTCCCCACATCTTACCTGTGTTTGGGTATGTGCCACCACTGGCAGAGACTCCAGAAATCTGATTCACCTAAGCCCCCTCCTCTTCCCTTACCCTACCCTAAGAACTATTCTCACTAGAGTGGGATCCTTAGGCATCCCTCCTCCTGCCCCCACTGTCTGTCCTTGTCATTCAGAGCCCAACACAATTCTCCCTCTTATCCCAGCAGCTGCAAGTCATCTTCCTGAAGCTCACCTGCTCAAAACTCCTACACTCCACGCTCTAAGGTCCTAGCCCTCTCCACTCTTGGACACCCCTCTGCACATTGGAATTGGTTCCTCTCAGTGCCATCCTGCCAGATTCTGGTCCTGCTCTGAACACAAAAGCTGATTCGCCTGACTGTATCTGGCTCCCATGCGCCCCCCTCTGGCAACTTTTGAGCCCTCAGATCTGCAAACACTTGCTCATTTCTCTTCTCTCTAGGCTTACTACCCCATGCTTGTCACAGCCCCATGACACTTGCTCATATATTTTCTCTTTGCTCCAGAGGCCCAGCATCTCTCACAGACTGGAAATCAGTTACAAAGTTTCCATTTGTTTTTTTCCTGTTAGTCCATGATAGTGCCTAGAATGTGCCTCAAGTGTGATCTCCACAGAACTAAGTCTAAAACCCAATATCCCTTGGGGCTGGAGAAATGGTTCAATGGTTAAGGGTGTATGCTGCTCTAGCAGAGGACCTGAGTTGTTTCCCAGCACCCACACTGGGCAGCTCACAACTGCCTGTAACTCCATATCTAGGGGACCAGATGCCTCTGGTCTCTGCAGGTACCTACACAGAGAACTAAAAATAAATTTTAAAACCCAAAATCCTTGAATGAATAAGGGCAGAAGCTGCCTAAATAGATAAATATTTCTTCTATCTGACTACCCCATCTTTGGCATAGCCCTTCCTGCTACAGATCTCCCAGGAGCCTTTGCTACAGGATCAAAGTAAAATGACAGCAGCCAGCTCTGGAGGAAACAAAAATGGGCCCAGGGTAGAAAGGCTCACAGCAAACTCTCGCATATATCATTCCCAAGTAACTGGAGCAAAAGCACAGACTGGAGGCCTTTCACACCAACTATCTTCACTCAGGATTTTCTCACATCTACCTCAAGGTTTTTCAAGGGAAACCTCTGCTGACCCTAGCCATGCAAAGCACGTGACAGTAGACAAGAAATCATTACGCACTGAGAAGACTCTGTAGGTGGGCAGGATCATCTCCCTCCATTCTGACAAACACCCACCTTGTCCCCTGTGGGCTCAGCAGCCAGCACTGGGGCCTCCGATGGCTCGACTGTCTCCGCAGCCGCCTCTGGACCCGGCAGCTGTGACTCCACATAGTCTCTCAGTGACTCCAAGTCCCGCTTTCCCTTGTACTGATCCACCTGTCCAAGACACAGGGGTTGTCAGCATTCTTAGTTGCATGTCTCTCCACTCCATCTGCCCGGTTAGGCAGGCCCCCATCAGGATCTCAGCTCCAGCTCTGTGTCTCTCATGACATCTGCCTGCTCCCACTTAGATGGGAAATCATAGAGATTTAACAACACACCTTCTTCTGCCCACTTCTCTTGCCCCCGCCAACAAGCTATACATCATCGGAGTCTAAGTAGGGCTAGCCATCCATCCATTCTACTCCTTGAGAATTCTGAGATGCTGACCATGGGCAAGGCATGGAAGGAAGGGTGAGACAGGACCCTACTGGGAGCAAGTATTCATAGCCGAGCACGGGTGTCTAATTCCAGTGAAAACCCAAGCTACCAAAAATGCCTCAAAGCAGTTTAACAAATGTCAATTTTCTTATCTACCATGTCTATCAGTTTAGAGAAGCATACACACTGCATTCTGCTGTACACATTACTCCAACACCTATAAACTCTCAGCAACTTAGTCATAACGGTCAGTGGAAGGATCATCCCCACATAGCACACAGGAGCTAAAGATATACCTTCTTGCCATCTCGAAACCAGAGCAGAGTCGGATAGCCTCGGACCTGATTCTCTGAGCAGAGTCCATAGTGCTGTGTGCAGTCAACCTGAAAACAAAGTACAATAAAGCACCCAGCCGGTCTCCTCATAGCTCTGTAAAAGGCATTATCAGACAATTTGTACTTTAAAAAGAAGTTTTAATCCAGATTCCATAGCACCCATGGCAGCAATTTGAAAGTTTTAGAAAGACTTTCCCTAGAAGCACCCACAAATATGCCCACACTAATGGAACACGGTGAGATTTGTCTTGAGATACAGGATTTATTTGAATTCAACTGAAAATTGCACTCTAAGAAGCCCCGCCCAACACCTGGGAAGGGCGTGAGCCAGGCGGCTGAGAGTATGACGGTCATTTGGGCAGTTCCCAGCACCATAGAAGCCTACTGTCATAGTTATACAGCCTCAAATCAAGGTGGGGGACACAGCTCTGTGACCCAGCATGTGCTTGGCATGCAGAAGTCCCTGTAGTTTAATTCCCGTGCACATACCCCTGCAGGTGAGGGTAAGCAGTCCATGGTCAATAAGAACATTGGGAGGTGCAGCACTGTAACTCATCCAAGTAAGAATTACAGTAGCTAATTATTTTTGTGGGCACTGAACCCAGGACCCAGTTTACATGAGGCAAACACTGCTGAGCACATTTCAAGCCCTTTTGTTAAAATATTTTTATTTTGAGAAGAGTCTCAATAAGTTGTCCCAGCTGGCCTTGAATTTGTGATCCTCATGCCTCAGACTCTAGAATAGCTGGGATTAGAGACCTGTACCAACAGGCCTTGTTCAGATTCTAGAATAGCTAGGACTAGAGACCTGTACCATCAGGCCTGGCTCAGATTATTTCATGTAAATCAAGAGTCTGCATGCCTGATATTTTTACAAGCATTATTTTTTTATGTTTTCTATCAGCATTAAAATTAGCCAAGCAGAACTAAGCTGGTTTTCACTACGTCAATAAAAAGGGGTTTAAACTATGTTAGGCTATAAGGCAGGAGCCATTATAGTATTAAAATGAAGTCCAGGAAGCTTCTAGCTAGTTCTGTGAGGAACACAAGCACTCCCCAGGGTCCTGTCTAAAGTAGCCCCAAGCACCCAGCCATAAGGGCTCCTCACAGCCCATGTCTGTTCATGCCTGTTTCTGCTTGGGGCCTCTACTGGATAAAGTAAAGGCAAATCACCTCCTGCAAAAACTCACAAAATAATTCGAAGTAAGGATACAAAGATGGGACAAGACAGAATGCAAGATGATGTATTTCCACAATGTTCAATGACTGAAATAATCAGTATTGCTTGCTATTGACTAATAATCAGTCAGTAAGGGAATACAGCATTGAAAGCACAGCAAGCAAAAGTCAACTCACAGTGACAATCACAACTCACTCAGCACCGTCATCCAAGGGCCATGCTGAGCAGCAATTTCTCATATTCCTGACTACATACGATCCACCTTGCTTCCCCTCTGCAAAGAGGTAACTGAGGGGCGACATCTCAGCCAGGGCCAGCCTGCCTGCTCTACCTAGTCCCCAGCTTCTGCTTCTGACCATCATACACAGACACATGGCACTACTTCTGGATGCAGCCAAGACCCATAGCAAGTGGAAAAGGGAGACTTTCTCTAGAGGAATTCCACAGAGAGTGAACAACTGTCTGGTGGGTGTCAGAAAATCGGTAAGATTAAAAGTACCAAGAAACCTAGGAGCTGCTCTGAATAGTTCCAGAAAAGCTGGACACACAGAAGTGTTACATATTACTTCTAGCTTCTCTATGTGAACAATTGGAAGAAACTGTGCATAGCAGTGCAAAGTAGGGCTTGCCACGAGGAAGAGACTGCTGTAAGCCTGTGTTAGCCCAGATCCTGGGACCCCTTGGGAAAGCCTCTGGCTGGGCTCCATGGACATCCAGTGAACATTCTACAGGACTCTACTTCATATCTTTGCACAGCTCCAGGGCTGCCAATTCAGAACTGGCCATCCCTTCAGAATAAACTGGCCAAGGCCATAATTTATCTCCAGGCTGTGGAAAAGCCAGCAGACTCCAAAACCAGGCTGCCATCTGTGAAGGTGAAATGAATTGTCAAGTGGCATACTAACTGGAATTAATAAATCACATTTGCGACTTTGCACACGGAATGAATAACCGACTACTCTGCTAATTAATCCAGCCAAAGCAGACTGTTTCCAGTTTAACAAGAGTTTGCACTTACCTTGCCAATCTTGACAGTTTCGGAATGTTCGAGGCCCAGAGCCAGCTGCTCCCAGGTTGGAGCCAGAGCTTTGCAGTGACCACACCAGGGAGCGAAGAACTTGATAAAGTGGTTGCCTGTAGGGAAGGCCAAGGCGGAGAGGAAGAAGAAAGGAACACTGAGTTTATATCATGGACCAGATGCTAAACTGAATGAAGAATACAGTTTTGTTCTCTTGCTGACAGATGTCACATCCTACTGGTAGAAAGGGACTTGCCACCTCATATGTTTACATCTGAGTTCAAAACAATAACTCAAAATCACATTTGTCATCTTCTAGGGGTAACAGAGAATCAACTCATACTGATAAAACTGGCCAAAGGGAAAGAACTTCACATTTACCCTGCCCTTTTTACCACCCTGACACTGCAAGTGATAAATGAGGGTAGCACCAGCATATCTGATGAAGGAAAGACCAGAGAGTGCCATTGGTGGCACTCCAATCACAGACAACAGACATTCGGAGTCCCTAGCAGCCATAAGGCCCTCCAGCATCCCTAAAGGGCATATATGGGAAAACCAAAAACAGGGAAATGTGAAAATCCACCAGAGACTTCATCAGCAGAGTCTAGACAGTGGGGAATCCTGCAGATCCACAAGCCATATGTGCTCAGCAAACAACGCAGGAAGAAATGCTAGGGGACATGCAGATCAATTGAGCCTCCAGTGAGGAAAAGAACACATTTAAGACCTACAAAATCCAATATACATTTGAAAAAAAAAAAGGCATTAAACTGAGCCATCATAAGTCAGACTACCAAACTAAAGTCTAGTATTTACCAATGCACACCTGAGATATGAGGCCATAAGGAAAGGCTGTGGGTTCCACACACAAGACAAGTGCCTCTCAGGAGGGAAGGAAGAGGCCTGGGATGTGAGTGGTGCACAACTGGCTGTGGTTTCTTCACTGGGCAGTAGTCATAGAAGACTGTCTTAAAATTCACTAAGCCCTGCTCTTGCTTTCTGTACTTATGTTATACTTTGCCAAAAACAAACAAAACAACAAAACACAGAAGATTAAAAAAAAAAAAAAAAAACAAAAGACAACAACAAAAAAACCCAAAACTTCCTGGATAGTCAAAAAAGAAAACTCTCAAGTCCTCACAACATTATTTTCTAGACACTGAGGTTTTTATCTGGTTGTTCTGCCTCTACATTAGGCTGACGGCAACCCCAAATCAGGAGAGAACCACCAATGAACGTTGGGCAGAGGCCACACAGCATGTGATGGTGACCTGTCACACAGATGGCTGAGGCGATGGCCTTCTTGCTATAGCAATAATGCATTTCAGGGAAATGGTGAATCACTCATTTGAAATTATAAGCAACTAACTTATCTTCAAGGCTAAAACCATCTCTGTGCAGACATGGAGTACTGACCCTAGGCAGCAGAATGGAGACCAAATTCCCAGAACCAAGCAGCTGTGATAAGAAGCCAGCAAGGGCAGGAAGCCATAGCTGCCTTTCAAGGAAAGAGCTTCAGTGAGCCCTGGGTACCACCATGTGGGGTCTGCAGAGTGTGTCCTGCAGGAGACCCTCACTCTGGGTGGGGCTTGGCAGACCTTTGGGAGACTGTCTAGAACAAGGGGATTTGGGTGCACATTCTACACAGAGCCCTGGTCATTCTGACTTCTTGGTAGAGGAAACAGCAACATACGGCTCTGGAGTGCTAGGAAGATTACATAACTCATTCTAGCAGCAATGGGATACACCTCAATAAAGTATTTGAGTAATACAGGCAGTAAGGAGGAGGCCTGGCTCCCAGCAGGCACAGTCCAAATACAATTCTAAGTCCTTTTTCACAGTATGTGCAACCCAACCTTCCAGGAGCGTTTCTCTCTGTGGCGGCATTTGATAATGGAACCAGCAAGGAAGCTATATGTGCTTTCTAGCTGTATGTGGTTGAGCCAACTTAACAAAGGTAGGCTTGTGTTTTATTCACAGTGGAGACTGTAGGTAGATATTTAGGAGACCAATTCCAAAAACACCCAATTTGATTCATAGTTTTAACATTCCTACTACATTGTTTAAGCAAGTAAGAAATGTGCTTGTTTCTGCCTCCAGTCAGTAAACATGTGAGCACCATTAATAAAGACTTTCTTATCCAAGGATGTTGTGTGCACCTAGTGTGTTCACAGCTTTAGTGAAGGTTTAGGCCAGGCACATCTACAAGGATGAAAAAGGAGGAAATATATATTGTATAAGGCAGACTCATTAACCAACAGTCCAAATGGTGCTGAAGAGACAGTGCGAGATCTGATTAGGTATTGCTATGAGCCCTCAAACAGCAAGAAAGAACGCCAGCCCAGAGATAAGGTCTCCAGTTATCCTTACCTTGAGAAACATGCAGTTCAAAGTTATTGGCTGAGAGCTCATACAACCCCTGCTTGAGCTCAGGAGCTCTGGGTGGTTCTGCTTCTGGCTCTGGTGTCTGATAGAAAGAAGTAAAATAATCATCAGGGGTTGTCTATCTGCCCTCTCCTGTCCATCTCACACCTTGTGCTGAACAAGGCCAGACAGGAAGTCACCCACACCAAGAACTCTGGGTGCTTTAGCACCAGCCTACCCTACAGGACTGAGCTCCAGGGCAGCTGTCTCCATCTCAAACTCCACCAAACAAAGAAACAAGCTGAAGTCTACACATCTCCAAACCATGCCCTCTTCTTGGACCTGATCTGAGATTCCCCACAGGACTCAAGGTAAATTTCCAATGAAGCTGCTCTAGACAGGCAGGAGCAAAAGACACAAAGGTGGAAAAACAGGCAAATCTAGAGGCAAAATCACAGTGGAACAGGTCCTGGTAACCCTTAGTTCCTACAAGGAGCAGGGAGGACAGAGAAGAGAAGCCACCAAAGATGGCAGAAAAGTCAGTGATATGAACTAAGAACCCAACAAACAACAGGAAGCAGAGAAAGGGATGGGTAGGCCTTGCGAGCTAAACCTTAAGAAGGGAATTCACACAAGAAGGTTTAGGACCGAAGTACACAGCCTTGAAAAGGTTCTTCTGCCAGCCCTTACTGTAGGGACACATCCCAAGAGTCCATGCTTGAGATCATGGATAGAACCAAGACCTGTATCTAGTGCTTTTCCTGAGTGTACATGCCTATGACAGGGCCATTTGTAAATGAAGCACAATGGGAAATTTAATAACAACATGATAAAATAAAAATCACAATGTACTAAAATAAAAGCTATTTAAAACCTGCAAATTGGAAAGAGACCTCAGCAACTCCAGCCTCGTTCCCATCACACCCTGGAGGAGCCTCAGGCAGCCCAAGCCACTTTATTATCATAACCATGAACACCAAGGCTGAGATCCAGGAGCCACAGCCCATGCCCAGACCCACTGACACCAAGCCAGGCACCACTGGCAACTGAGGCCCAGATAGCCTCACCAGGAGGCATATGCCAGTGGGGACCAGAAGTCATTCCAATGTTTAGAGAACAGCAAAATGGTTTAGTGTAAAACAGATATGTTTTCACCAACAGGAACGTACAGCAGACTGCCATAAAGAAGAACCTGGGAAGTGCCTTCACAGTGTGGAGACAGAGAGAGACTGCAGCGTGATGCTGTGGAAAGAGAAAGGAGCTTGGAGGCAGCAAATGTTAGAGGCGCTGCTGGAGTTTCAGTCATGGCAGTCAATACGCAGCAGTCCGTAACCCTTATAGATGCTATCTGCCTTAGAGAGGTCCTCCACACAATTACGTTAGAATCCAGAATAGTGAGGGTGGAAAGAGGAGGAGGGATGGAGAGCACACAACACTAGCTCTACCACAGGTGAAGGTTCTTCCTTTACTGCATGTGCGGAGTCCACTGAACACAAAATTCCAACAGCAGAGGGAAGTGGTGGCTGTACGTGTGTGTGTGTGTGTTATTTAGTTTGCTTCCTGTTGCTACAATAAACAAAACTAACGGGGAGGAAAAGAGTTATTTGGCTTATAATTCCACGTCACAACCAACACTGAGAGAAGTCAGGGCAGAGCTGGTGCAGAGGCCATGAAGGACTGTTGCTTACTGGCTTGCTCAGCCTGCTTTCTCATATAACCCAGGACCACCTGCCCGGAGGTGGCATTGCCCCTCAGTGAGCTGGGACCTCCCACACCAAACACTAATTAAGGAAATGCACTACAGACTTGCCTAAATGCCAATCTTATGGAAGCATTTTCTCAGTTAAAATTCTCCTGTCTCAGATTATCTCTAGCTTGTGTCATGTCAACAAAATCAATCAATCATAACATTGTTCACATTACAAATGCATCATCTCTAATCCCAACCACAAATACTACAAAATCTGAACTTTGAGTCCCAGGCAGGTTCAAAGGAGAACCCACACTGGCCTCATTCACAGGTTGAAGTCAGAAAGTAGTCACACAAAAAGTAAACAAAAGTTACTTCTGGGCTGTATATAAAAGGTACATTTAACAAAACTAGGAAACATTAACAAATTTCATGTCTAGACTCAGACCCATCCCAAAGCCATCTCATTACATATATGTGAATGTTTCAAAATACAGTCCCCTGACATCTGCACCCAGCATATGCACACAGACACAAATTAAATAAACATATGTAATTTTAACAACAACAACAATAATAATAAAAGAATAACCTATAGAAAGACTGCACACATGGAATTGGGGTATGGTTGAGAGATAGAGCTGCCTTTAGTCAAGGCCCTAGGTTTAATTTACAGAAATTAAAAAATGTGCATATTCAAACTTTTCCACAAGAAAGTACACTGTCACTATCATTCTTCCTGGTGGTTATCTGAGAGTCCCTACTGCTCAGAGACATTGAACATGAAGTTTAGGAATCTGGTTCTGATTCTAGGATACCAAGGGGAGATTCCATGCAGCCATCTCTCTCCTATACTGAGGATGAAAAACTCTCAAGACATTTGTGCTGAGCCTGGCTAGCCCACCACCCTCTTAGCCTGTACTTCCCAATAGGGATACATCTATTCTTCCATCTGACACCAGCTGGAGGACAAGACTACCCTAGAAGAAGGCCTCGTTAGTGCAAAGTTTATTTTAAAAGGGTTTTTTTTGAGACTATTACCTCCTATTTAAAACTTTTCTCCCTCGCCTCATACCCAACCTTCTGAAAAAGGAACTTTCTTAGAAAAAAAAAATGCTGTTTCAGTCTATACGAAAATCCCACCTGCTCCTGCAGCTCTCCAGCATGAAAAAGATGCAAATGCACCCAGAGGCTTGTGGCTTTGTTACCTAAAATGAATGCTGTCCCCAGCTAACTCCTCAACGTTACAAACACAGTAACAGAAGTTTTAAATGTAAGGTATGGTAGCACTGAAGAGGGAGCTGAATTTCTGAAGAACTGGGACATCCACAGAGTAAAGGACATGGCTGAGGAGTTACACACACCTTTGAAAGTGGTACCAATGAGAAGTGGAGCTCACCCCAAGTGCTGGGATCACATGAAGCCACTTTCAAGTCAGTGCAGCCCCAACACAACAAAGCAGCCTCAATTAACTGTTGTACCAGATTGTACAACTCAACTGTAGTTGTACTCAGTTCTTCTGATGCTCTCGACAGTCATCGGAGATGGGAAACAAGGGAATGCTGACTACTTTTCCAGTCCCACCAACACCACACCATAAACCATCAAAGTTACTCCACTTTTACCTAACCATCCACATACAGAGGGACACTTAAGGGAATCATGCATGATCATTACGATTTAGAACAAAATGAAGATTCCCATATCAGCCTTAGTAAGTAACACTTTTCCAGTGTTCTGACAGTGCCTGTACACAGAGATGCAGGAAAACACAGGAGCAATTACTAAGGGTTTTGCATTATTACTAAAACCAGCTAAGGCATGGGAATCTGAGGATCAAGAAGCAAAGGAAAGACCCACACTATGGACAGCCAGTGGGAACAAGCCCAAGTAAGCTATGGGAGCTGGAGCTGGAGAATCAGGACAAAGCACTGGCTAAAACATGGGATTCTGGGATGGGCCTGTTCCTGACCCCAAATGGTCAAAGCCAGCCACTGGTACAAATGCACGCTTGCTCACTGCAGCTCATGAGAAAGTGACATAGCAGCTTTGTTACAAAGCAGAAAGTGCATGTCTGTGAGAGTGTCCTGAAATATTTACAAAGGACACTCCCTGGGATGGATGCAGGAGGGATCAAGAGGAAGGAGAGATAAGGCTGGCAATACATTGAAAATTGTTCTTTGTACATGCTTGAATACTTTCACATTAAACTGTTTTCAAGTTATTATCAGTCAGTTCTAAGGATGGTGCTTAAATAAAAGTGGAATGGAGACCGTGAGAGGCTCTCCACCAGCCTGGTAGTTCTGCACTGCCTTGACCGGAGTAGAGAAAACAAAGGAAAAGTGAACTCACAAGCAACCTGAGATCATGCCACCGTTTGCCAAGGATGGTCGCCATGTGGTGGTCTGCTACATGCAAAGGACAGTTGTGGCTTCCATGAACTAATCAAGATGATGGAAGGCCTCCATGACAAAGCCACCTGAAACAGCCTCCAAGGACTGTAAGCTGTCTTTCCCCAGCTGCCACCTAAATAACTCAGGATGGAGTGGAAAGACTACTATAACCTACTAAAAATCTAACATTTGTATAAAAAAAATTAATAGACTCTAAGAGAATCATGAACAACTTATAGGAAGATGTAGACAAATGGAAGGTTGAGTTGCTGAGCTACAAAAGGGCCGACCGAAACAAGAGTGGGTAGAAGGGGTCTATATACAACTTCAAAAAAAAGAAACATCAGTTTCACCTCTTCTGGCCTCTGGGTATTAAAGAGGGGGAGGAGGGGACACTCACAGCTGGCTCTTCGTTCAGGGTCTGCAGCATCCAGTTTTCCAGTGTTTCGAAGTCTCTAGGACCCTGGTACTTCACCGCCTCTTGGCCAGGCTTAAAAAACTTTAGGCTGAAAGAACAACAATGGATTAGGGAGAACAGAAGTTTGAAAGCTGCTCTTGGTTGAGAGTGAAAAGGCATGAAGTGAAACAGCTCTGGAGCTGCCTGGGGCTGCAGCCAGGCACCTATCTGCCACATAAATTCCAAAGGGAAACAAAACCATATTGCAGGACATAATATCCTAAACTTTCACACATCAGATGATGTTACTCAAGGAAAACACAACCGGGATGAAGACTCCCATAGAGTTCTTACATCTCTCATCATAGAACAGTTCCTATGATGGAGAGCAACAGACATCACCAGAGGATGAATTTCACACATCCTAGTCTTGGATCACTCCACTCATAACATGCCTTAGAAGAAACTTCACAGAAGTTGTCAAGACTATGCTAAAAAACGTGGCTCCTGTCAGAAGAAAGTGAAGGCTTGTTAGTAAGCCTGCCTGCCTATGCACCCTCCAACACCTCTGACATGATTTGGATTTTGTGAGTTGGCACAAT
Organism: Lophiomys imhausi; assembly: GCA_907164525.1. NCBI lineage: Eukaryota > Metazoa > Chordata > Mammalia > Rodentia > Muridae > Lophiomys > Lophiomys imhausi. The sequence continues at coordinate 5,376,746 of CAJQZJ010033130.1, forward strand.
GATCAGAAACAGATTTTTAAGTTTGGATGTACACAGCTGAGATATGCAGATGGAGTGCTACAGGCAGTGTGGGTTGCAGTGACAGACCAGGCCTGGCCTGGCAGCCTATAAAGTACAGAAATTCATTTCCTATAGTTCTGGAGACTGAAGTCCAAATTCACAGTGTAATACACCCAGTGTCTATGATAGCTTTTTCATTCCTGGCGGCAGCCTCCTCCTGTGTCTTCATGTGGCAGGAGGGCCAAGAGAGCTCTCTGGAATCCCCTTAATAACGGCCCCACTTCTTAATACCAACATACTGGGGGTTAGAATGTCAGCATGTTTTCCAAAACACAAACATTCAGCCCATTCACAACAGGTATGCTCCCTTTAAATGAAGGCTTTAAAACAGAAGCCTTAAAAATGAAGTTCCATGGATATACAAAGAAACCAGACTACAAGGCGGAGTATTCCAAAGGCTGAGGCAGGAGGATAGCAAATCTGAGGCAAGCCTAGGATACACAGCAAAACCCTGTCTTGAGAAGAACTGAGGACGCTGCTCAGTAGTACATTGCTTTATTAGATACACAAGACAACAGGCTCCATCTCCAAGATCAGAAAGGAAAGGAAAAATAGCACATTGGCTAGATTTGGCAGTTAGACATGCATACTGGCCTTATGGAGGACATGTGAGCATATGCCCAGCTTCCTCAGAAACTCAGAGACAATCATCCTCAACTTACAGTAGGGTTACATCCTCACAAACCATCCTAAGTTAAAACCACAGTGAGCTGAAAGTAATCACTTATCAAACATCCTACCTAGTCTACACAGTGCTCAGAACACATACACGAACCTCAGATGTATAAAATCACCCAACAGTACAACAGTGTCAAATCTCTCCTGTACCTTGCTGCATTGCAAGCGGTGAGTGGAATGGCTGTATAGGGCTGCTTCTCCCCCATCATGATGGTAAAGGATCTCAAGTCAAACTGTCACTAAGTCTGGGACCATCTAGACAAGGAAAAGCTAGGTAGATTTAGCCACTATCCTGTACCGCCAATGAAGAACATATGAAAGCTAGGCATAGAGGCACACACTCATAATCCCAGCACTTTGGGGCCTGAGGTGACCCTCAAGCCAAGGCCTACAAAGAGAGTTCCAGGTAATCCTGGCAACATAGTGAGAATCTGTCTGAAAAGAAAAACCATCCACCAACAAAACCAAAGTCTAAGGGAGCTAAAGTACGTTCTCATCATTAGAAGAATGTCTACATACACTGCTGGGCCTCTTGCAGCTCTGGCAATGAATGTTACACTCATAGAGACAGGGAGGCTGTAAATGATATTCCTCTACCTTTCTCTCCCTCTAAGTGCCTCAGCACACCAAAGTGCAGGAAACACATGGAATACCAGAAAGAATCAAGGCTTAAATTCATTTTGTTGTTGTTTCTTTGCTAAAGTTAAATTATAAGACCTAGCCTGGTTTTTGTTTGTTTGTTTTTTTAGTTTGGTTGGGTTTTTTTTTTTGGGGGGGGGTATTTTTTCCTAATTTGGTACACAAATCTCTGGTTGGATAAAAAAAAAAAAAAAAAAAATCTTTCCAGCCGGGTGGTGGTGGCTCACGCCTTTAATCCCAGCACTTGGGAGGCAGAGGCAGGCAGATCTCTGTGAGTTTGAGGCCAGCCTGGTCTACAAAGCAAGTCCAAGGCAGCCAGAGCTGCTATACAGAGAAACCCTGTCTCGAAAAGCCAAAAAAAAAAAAAAAATCTTTCCAACTTGCTTAAGTCTGAGAATCTTCTGAAGTAAGCTGAAAGGCCCAGGGAGAGCTGGAAGTTGTTACGGACCCTCCCATTAGCCTGCAGCCTCGACTTTAATTCTCAGTTGACAGAAGTGAAGGAGGTGACAGATGGAGTGAAGCCTATTGGCCCCAAGTTCAACCCCAATTTCTCTATTACAAACTTTCCATGGACATGTTTATCTCCTGGTAATCTAGGTCTCTTCCTGGGAAACCACAAAGAAAAAAAAATCCCTACTTGGGTGTCACTCTGCACAGACTGTGACAAAGTATACCATAACTGATGTGCTAGGGGTTTGACTATGACCTCCAAAACAGCTATTCAAAGCCTAACCCACCTGAGGATGTGGTCTCACTCAGAACCAGGCCTTCACAGAGGTCAAGTGACTAGTGTCAAGAAAGGGAAATCTGAACACCCAGGTACATATACACGATCATATACACGATCCAGGGTGTGAAGAGTTGATGCTGCTGATACAGCTTGGATCTGAAAAGTCTCTCAAGGGCCATTCACCAAAGGCTTGTTCTCTACTGAGGAGGTGCTGGGAGGTGCTGGAACTTGTAAGAAGAGGACCTAGTGGGACATCTCAGGTCATTGTGCGGTGTACTCTTAAAGACTATATTGAGACTCTAGGCTCCCGTCCTCTCCCTTTTTTTCCTCTCTGCTTCTTGATGACAATAAGTCCCCTATCACATGGCCATGGCCATATGCCACCCTGCCGTAAGCCCAAAAGGGACAGGACCAACTGACCATGGACTACAGCTCCAAAACTGTCAAATAAGCCTTTCTTCTTTTTTTTTTTTCTACTTTTTTTTAGGTTTTTGGAGACAGGGTTTCTCTGTATATCCTTGACTGTCCTGGACTCACTTTGTAGACCAGGCTGGCCTTGAACTCACAGAGATCCGCCTGCCTCTGCCTCCCGAGTGCTGGGACTAAAGGCACCAGCCATCGCCCGGCTGCCTTTCCTCTTTTGAGAGGGAGGGGGTTAAGACACAGTTTCACGCTAGTTCAGGCCGGCCACGAACTTACTATGTAACCTTTTCTCTAAATACCTTGAGTATTCTGCAACAGTAACAGAAAACCAAGACATCAGCAAACCTTGAGAAGCCAGAAAGTGGCACAAAAAGATTTCCAAACCCAGTTTCGGAAGGAACTTGGCCTTTACAGCGCCTCCCACCTCCAGAAGTGTGAGAAAATAACTTTCTGCTGTTTTCAGCTGCAGGAGGTCAATACAAATGCCATCCCCGCTCAGTCAGCCCCTGCTCAGCCTTTCCTCTCAATGATTCTTTCCTGGCTCAAAGAGAAGTGCTTAAACGTCTTCCTGAACATAAGCAGCCATCAGTAAGAGCCATGGAAGTCCACCTGGCCTCCGTCTCCAATCCTGTACTGTACCTACATGTCTCAGAAGGAAAGTAATGTTTTTAAGTCTGTGTTCTGACACAAACCCCAAGCTTGGGCATCTACAGCCATCTTCTGTCAGAGAGGCTTTGCAACAACTGTTTTCCATGGGGCTGTTTCCAAGGAACTAAAAGTACAAACCCCCGCCTGCCACAGTTCAATCACCTACGCAACACTCCTGCCTCTTGCACTCTGGAAACACCAAAACCAAACAACAGCTTGCCCTTGGGCACTTCTGCAAGCCCCTGATCAACATGGGAATCCTTCTCAGACCACATTTCACTATGGTCCGATCTTATTTTCATTCTCTTTAACAACACAAACCAATGTCTGGTTTACTCAGGGGACTAGATCTAAATAAAAGTCAGGACACAAAATGCACGGTGAGTCTTTGAGTTTTCCACTGGCATCCATGGGGTGCTGATGCTACAGTACAGAACACCTCCACCAACTAAAACCACATAGAACCTTGTTAAACTTATGCCATGGTTAGTTTTGTCAACATGACACAATCTAGAATCATTAGGGAAGGGAGTCTCACTGAGGGGCTGTCTAGAGTAGGTTGGCCTTTGGACATGTGTGTGTGTAGGGGTCTTCATTACATTGAGATGGTAAAACATGCTCACCATGGGTGGCACCCACCATTCCCTAGGCCAGGGATCTTGAACTACTTAGTAACCTGAATGAACACAAGCAGGCATGCATTCATTCTCTCTCTGCTCTTAACTGTGGAGGTGACTAGCTGCTTCAACTTCTTTCCACTGTGGGGACACAGTGACAGTCTGTAACCTGGCGTTTGGAGTTAAACTCTTTCTCCTCTCATCTTGCTTTAGTTAGGGTTTCTATTGCAGCATCAGGAAACGAAACTAAGACAGCTTCCCTCTCAGTAACATCTGTCCTTTTCAGCACAGTATGACACAAGTTTCAGCCTCCCTGTGGCATGTTTTGTATGGCTGGCAGTGTAGAGAGGAAGGCGGTATAGACAATACATCTCTATTGTCCTTGCATCCTGGAAGAACCAGGCTCTCAATAGATGAGTATTTACCTCCCCTACTACTAACCAATAGATAGATTCCCTAGAATGCTCCAAGTGAACCAAGCAGAGTTGACTTCATTCATTCACTCATTCATTCATTCATTCATTCATTCATTCGTACCAGGGATGGAGTCTAGGGCCTTGAGCTACAAGCCCAGCCCCACAGTTCACTCTGAAGACAATGGTGTGCAATACACGGCAGTGAGTGAGTGCTGTGTACAAGGTACAGATTCTAGGACATGTTTCTCTCTAAAGATCTGACTTGATATCGGGTTGAACTGTGGCACTTTTATCAATCAGTAAGCAATCGCTAAAGCCAAGAGTTCTAGAGTCCTTTATGGAAATGCTAAACCTCAGACGTAGAGCTCCACTCAACCCCTGTGCTAATGAGAAAGCGAGGTAGATGGCATTGTTAGACGTGGACTTCGAGGTTAGGTGACGTGGACAGTGCTGCAGAGCTATGGACGGCAGAGCTGGGGTTCCACAGTCCACAGTGCAGGGCTCCCTCCACTAAGGAGCAGAGTTCAGATTTCATACTTATCTCCAGGCCCTGTGTATTATTTAATTAAGTTATGAGTTATATAGACTTGACTTGGTACCCTAACTATAACAAATATTTATGAGTCGAGGTAGCCAACTGCTCAGTGGCCTATGGAACAGCATAGCCCTCTTTGGTCAACTGCCTTTCCCTCCCCTACTAGCCACAAGGTCTGGACAGAGATACTGTTGTCTACAAGATCTTGTATCTGCATCACAGTGGCTGTTTCTGGATGACTCCACCAGACAGGGTCCCTCAGCCACAGGCCCAAGTCCTTTCTCAGGAAGAGAAACAGGGATGAAAAGTTCAGTCACCTCAAAGCAGATACAGTAGAAACAAGTCCAAGACCTTTCGAGTGTAGTCTGTGAGCCTCACACACAGCCTGCTTTAATTTGATTGTCCCCACCTAAATCTAAAATTAATTTCCACTGTGAGACACTGAGAAATGGGACGTGGTGGAACCTTTACGAAGCAATTAGGATTAGGTAAGATCATATTCGTAGGGCCCTCATGACTACATTAGTGTTCTTGTAAGAAGAAACTCAAATAGGCAAAAGGCTCCTGTCGTGCTATGTGATGCCTGGTTCCACCTTGGGACTCTGCTGAGCAAGAATTCTACCAGGAAAGAAGGCCTTCACCACATGGAGCCCATCAACCTTGGCCCTCCAGAGCTGGAGGCTGAACACAGCTTTACTCGTGAGTAAACTATCCAGTCCACAATTCAATAACAACAGAAAATGGACCAAAATATCCTCTTTGATTTAAGAAGTCAGTTTGTCAGTCAGCTTTCTGTTGCTCTGACAAAGATCTGGGATCATCAGCTTAGAAAGAGAAAAGTATATTTTGACTCCCTGTTTTGGACAATTGGGGTCATAAGATACTGGGATTTGTTGTTTTTGGTCTGCACCAAGAAAGAACCTGGCAGGCCCCTCTCCTTGCAGCAGACATGAAATAAAAAAATCCAGGGCTAAGATCACAATACACACTTCAAGGACACAATTTCAGTCAACTACTACCCACCTGGCCCCACCTCTTAAAGGTTCTATAAACTCCTCACAGCACCACAGTCTTCTGGCTAAGTCTTTAACACCTGGGTTTTAGGGAGACTCAACCAGACTATAGCAGACAATCATAATTTGTGTCATAAATCCATGTGCATGCCTGTCAAGGGAGTAAGTGGCTGCTTGGGAGACTTGCTGCACTCTGGTTTGTCACCCTCCTTCACAACAGAAACAGACTTTAATTTCGTTGCAGGGGATGTAGCTTTATGAAAGATCTTTAATCAATAAGAAGAAAAAGAACTGCGGTAGTGGTAACAGTTCAAACCAGAAAGTCACACCAGAAGTTTGAGAGCACAAATAAAACACGTGAAACATCACGTGGGGCTGGACCTCAGGCAGGCAGACCCCACTGCTGCCCTGAAATGCTCCCTTTCACATCAACAGGAAAAGCCAAAATAATTAATTAAGGCTTTGCCCATGCAAAGTACAAAAGGTGTCTACGATAAACAGTGTTCAATATAATCTTGTCCTAATAGCAGGGACCACCTGCTTACATTCAGCTCTTCAGATCTATGAGAGAAGTTACCAGAAGCTGAACTTGGACATTCCTTGGCCACAGATAGCAGACATACATAAGGGCAAACACCAGCACAAAGAGGCATGTGTTCTCTTCCTACTTACGTGGGGTACCCTCGCACACCGTGGGCAGAGCACACTTCCGAATCGGCCGTGCAGTCTACTTTAGCCACGTAGACCTTGGCATCCTCCATGGTGTTGTATTTGTCTCCCAAGTCATTCCAAGTTGGCTGCAGCCGCTGGCAGTGTCCACACCTACAGTGAGGCCAGAGGAAGAGCACATTGAGGCCCGGTTCCCAGGGTGTCCAGATTACCAGCTACTTCACCCTTCTCCATCAAGCAATCAACTCCCCACCCTTTCTTTTCTCTGCAGCAGATGGACAGCTCACAATGACACCATCCTCCACATTAATAAAAATTCAACAGGCTACTGGCCCTAGTCTTCTTTTCTGACATCTACGCCAGACCCTGCCACCTTGGCTTCTAGTTGGCCTCTGGGTACAACTGCAGTATTTCAGTTTCCTGAAAATTATAGCTTGCTGTGCCCCTGGAGTTCAAGGTAAAATATTCGCCCTACTGAGACTTTCCCTAAACTTCACCTGGCTGATTTCTATTTGTCCTTCAGAGGTAGTTTGTGCATCACTTCCTCCAAGAAGTCTTCTTTGGCTCACAGGCTACTTGGTTCCATTCTCTTCTCTTCCTCCTTTTCCCCACTCCTCTCCCAACTGGCTTAGTACTCAGTTGTAACTGCTCTTGTTATTGATAAGGACAGATCTCCTCGACTACAAACTAAATGCACACATATGCAAGGCGATCTCAAGATTAATCAGCTCTGCACCTTCTCCAATCAGAAGCCTTAAAATAAATACATTTCAATTTTTTACCTATTTAGGTTGGTCTCGGGTAACTAAGGCTGGCTTTGAGTTCCATATATAGGTGAGGATCACCTTGAACTTCTGACTTTCTTGCCTTCACCTTCCAAGTGCTGAGACTGTAAGTATGTGCACGGTGCTGGAGATCAAACCAGGGCTTTGTGCATGCTGGGTAAGCATTGTACCATTGGAGCTACACCCCAAGTGCTCCACACTAAGTATCATTACAGAACAGTTTGTAGTAACTCAAACAGCTACAATTGGTACAATCAAGTGTCTGGTATTGACTATGTGAATTTATTTATACACAAATATTTTAAAGTCATCTATCATTTTAAAGTGATACTAGACAGACTGTGGCCTCTCCTCAAACTGCACGACAGCATCAGGATCTCTCTCGTCACAGATTCTGAAGGGCAGGGCTGGTGGTCACTTTGCATTTTCATCTGTATGCTGTACCACATTTGCGTTCTGAACGTGTGCAATCACATGGCGTTATAGCACAGGACTGTTTATTCTTTCTTATCTAATAAATATGTTATTCATGTTTATAACATAACTACTTGCTGCACTATGTTCTGAAGTGATCCTTTAAAAAAATGCTTACTTACAAGAGTGAAAGGCACTGATATTTGTGAGTTCTTTCTCAAAATGTTCTCAATAAAACCTGTGGTAGCCTCTTTCTGTGACCTGACCTCCAAAGCAGACATCTACGCACATCAGGCCAGTCCCAAATGCCTGTAGCTCTGTTCAGTGGTATCCAACACCTTCTGGTGTCCTCAGAGACTCACACACGTCACACAAACCCATTGAAATGTGAACATGCATGTAAATAAACATAAAATATATAAACAAGTAAGAGCCTACAGCACAGCATCATTCCCCTTTTCTGGATGATAATCAGCAATCCTTTAATGTATTGGGTATAAGTGTCAAGAAAGCAGGCACTGCCCTGTCCAAATACTTGGTGCACACTAAGCACTTGGTAACTCAGGTAGCATGAGCGGACTGAGAATCCACACACAGTGAAGCTGAGTTTGAGGGTTTAACTTCCGTGAGTACAGCAAAGTGAGTTCAGCAAGGTGGTGTGTTGGGAAAGAAAGGGCAGCAAGGAGAACAAAAAAAGCCAAGACCCAAAGGCTCCTCAAGTGTGTACACAATGGGGCATGCGGACTTTCTGTTCCCCAGCTGGCCCATGTTCCTGTTTGCTCCTCATGGCATCTGGTGCTTAATCAAACAAAGCAGGATTGGTTCTAATGGTGGTTATGGACCCCAGTTATGAGATATGAGATTTATGGGAGTTATGAGATATGGGGCATGGTAGGGTGGCTGCCCTAAGGAGTTTTCAAAGGCTCTTCTGATGTTAGGGGAATTTGCTCAGGTATGCTCGTTCATCCTCTACATCCTTGAAAGAGTTCTTATAAAAGCAATACAAGATTTAAAAAGAAGACAAAGATTTAGTTTCCTGTATCAAAAGTTAAACTGACCATCTGGGGCCATCACCAGGCAGGCATGCCCCTCTGTATCTGGAGTACTGAAGAACCCACTGGTTCTACCTAGCTGGCATTTGTGGTTTAGAGCCCTTATGCGTACAGCACCACTGAGACAGCCAGCTGCATCCAGAAGGTGGCCTGAGATCAGGTGACAGAGCAAAGACACCTAACCTTAATCTTGACCTCACTGTCCCCAGGTTCAGTTGGCACTAGAGACACTGTGACCTGATGCTGGTACAAAATCAACTGCAGAAGGACAATCCTGCAGCCACCAAGCTTAGAACAAACACACCGCAGGTCATTCATTACACAGTGTCCTTGGCCCCATGTCACACATAGGCACCTAACATTCCATTCCCTCAAACTGAGAAAGAAGTGGGGAGGGGATCCAGTGTAGTCTATCTTGAGTTCCATATTTTTCTTAAAAGCCTAATTTTGAGATCTTAGCACTCCATAGGCTGAGATCAAAAAATGATGAGTTCAGGGCAGCGTGACTACACTGAGACCCTGTCTTGACTTACCCTCAAAACAACAAAAACCTAGCCTTCATAGGCTATGGTGGGCACCTCCATGTCTCTAATATTTTTAGCAGAGTAGCAAGAAGCAAACAACTAAAGGCTTTTTCTGGGGGAAGCAGCATCAACCTAAATGTCCATAAGCCATACAGTGAAAAGAGAATCTATGTGATGCTAACTACCTTGACTAAGACCAGCTGGTTATTTATTAGAAATATTCCAAACTTAAAACCCATCAGCACTTCAGAGAAAATAACTCTGTTTGCATGTCGATTTTTCTCATAAAACTAAAAAACCCATAGATTTATTCCACCAAAATTGGTCCCAATTAAGTCCTGTGGTATTCTTAACTGGAATCACTACTCTGAGACTACTCGTACACCGAGTAACTATTAACACTGACTGACTTGCAGGCTACCGGTATTTTCTCTTTCACTGGTTCTTACAGATTCAAGTCGGTTGTTCTTGGGAATAAACAATGTATGCCATTTGTGCGTTCTTAACAGACAATGGCGGTGAACTAAACTGACCCCAAAAGGTTAATTTAACACTAAATGAACTGAAATGCAGTAATAGCCCGCTATAGGTTTAAGAGCAAAGTTTCTCCCACTTTGGAAGGCACAATCACCGAGCAAGTTGGATTCCACAGACACATTTTTCTTAACTGCTTAACCTCCCCTTTCCTTAGTGAGTCCCTACTGAGCTAGAGGAAGAGTACTTAGCTCTGCAATAAATACCTCCAGCACATCCAGTATCTCAAGAGCCTGCGCTCTAAATACAGCTTTCTGCTGTGAATCTGAGAACTTCTTTCTCTGAGCATCTGGGCCCCAACAGGGAGACACTGCTACCTCTAGAACAATTCCTGGGGTGCAGTTCTTTTGAGAAAGGGCGGGGTGCACCAAGAAGCCCCAACCAACGAATGCAAGTGTGAGGGTATGACTTTTGGGTATGACTTTTACGAAGTGCTGTCCTACCTCACACTTTCCAAATGACCGCGAAGAACAAGAGGTGACAGAGGGCAGCCTTGAGTTAAAGGCCTTGAGAATACAGTTCACATCCACTCCAGTGTGCCGCGGGGACTCCGCAACTGGCACTACACTGGGCTCCCAGGGGTCAGGCAACCCCCACCCCCTACCTAGGCTACCTCCTCCCAACCTTGACACACAGAGTGGGAAACCACATCTTGGGAGGGTCTTAGGTTTTTCAATCCAAGCCAATATTGGAAGGCCAGCAGAGAGGACCCTCCAGGCTAGGGCACGTGCACACCCGGCTCCCGCCGCGTCCGGACAGCACAGGAAGTTTGGGAAACTGGGCAGGGGACGCAGTGGGAGATGCCTGGACTCCAGCAGTGTGGCCCGGCGCAGAGGCCTTTCCGGGTCTCCCCTCGGGGCCCGCCCTTCCTCGCTCGCGGCCCGGCGGCTAGCGCCACGTCAGCGGCGAGGCCCGAGCGCGGCCCACGCCCCCGGCATGGCCCAGGCGGCCCCGCGCCCGCTCCCGGCTTCCGGTCCCCGGTCCGGGCCCCGCCGGCCAGCGGGAGCTGCAGTTACCAGGGCGCGAAGAACATGATGAAGTGCGCGGCGCTCTGGATCCCGTGCGTGAACATGTCGGCCGTGTACAGGTGCTTAGCGTGCGGGTCCTGCTCGGCCCCGCCATCCGCCTCTGTCTCCTGGGCCCGAGCACCCCTGCGCGCGCCGAGCAGCAGCAGGAGCGTGGCCAGGGCCGGCAGCCGGACCAGCGGCGGGAGGAGGCGTCTTGGGCGCGGGGGCATCGCGGCGGAGCTGGCGAGCTCTCGCCGGGGCCGCGGGTCCCCTCCACGGCGCCGCCTCCCGCCCCGGCTCCTCCCGCGACCGCAGAGCCACGCCTCAGCCACGCCCCCTGGCCTGCGCAGCGCTCAGGGGCCAATTTGAGGCTTATGCTGCTGACAGCCGCCAGGAAGGGGTCGCTCAGATCCTGGGGGTCCTTCGTACAGCACCTCCAGCGCTATCCCAGTCCGGTTCCCGTCCATCCCGCGGAGCTCCTTCACCTTCCCAAAGCCCCTCAGTAGCCTTTCCCCTTTGGGAACGGAGAGGCCATGCATGAAGCCACGGAACAGTGGCAGCCTCAGCTGATCTAATCACGCACCAAGACCCCAGAGATTTCAGGATCAAGTTGAGCTGCTGTCAGCAGAAAGGAGGGAGGAAATTGGGCAAAAGTGCATGGGGTTTACAACTTGCATGAGTCAGATTCTTAGCCAGAACCGAACTGTGATCTGAAGGCCTGGCCTCAGGGAGTGTGATGAAACCGTTTCCCAAGAGCACCGCCTCTGTTATCCAGCTCTGCCTTCACTTAAGGTGAAAAGGAAAGGCAGTCAAAGCACCCCCTCCTTCCAGCACTGGCTGTTTGTCCTAACTCACCCTGGTTACAAAAGTGAGTGCCAACAGTTGCTCTGGGTGAACTGGCCTTGAGGTTGGCTGAAAGCTAATGCCTGGGCTGAGGTGTGTTAACTCATGCCAACAATCTTATGGCAGGTGGCAATCCAAGTTCCCAGCCCTGCCTTGAGAACCTGAAGCTAAATGAGGGAGGGAGAGTGAAACAACCAATCGTCAACACTTGAGAGAGTTCCCAGAGCTACTGACAAAAAAGAAGTTGACATTATAAAAAAGTGTATATCGTGATCTGTTACTGGGAAAAACAAACTGACATTTATATACAGTGATCTTTTATTGGAACTTCTTAGCAACACTCCTGAGAATCACCTGATATTTAGCCTCAACCTCCCTAAACCAAAAGCCTTTATTAGTGGGTTAGTGATGGAGGAACCTTGAATCATCTGTAACTATTCTCCTCATCTTAGGTTCAATCACATGTAAATGTTTAGCCATGGGATAAATTCTTGTGGGATTTAGAGGCATCATCCCTTGCTTGCTCCCTCTCTTCTTTTATGCCCTCACATTCAACCAAAAACTTCTTCCTACTTTCCTAACCTGAGCAGACCTAAGCTTGCCCGTTACAGGGGCGTTCTATTAGTGTCCTTTGCTCACATGATTTTGACTACCAGTTTTCTGCTCAAACTTGGACCAGCATACCACCCCTGCCCACTGGCCTGGGTGTATAGACTAAAGTGGAGATCTCTTGCTCTGCCATTCAAGGCATCCTGTGATGTGCTCCACCATGCCTCATGTCCTGTGAGACTTACTGGTGACTAGAAATCCTTGAGTTTCTAGTCCATTCTGTCCAGTGATCTGTAATGGTCAAGCTCGAAGCTTTCTGCTCCTCAGTACTTCATGCTTCTCAAATCCTCTCAGTGTGCTTCTGAGAAATCCCAAACAGAAGATCGCCATGGGGAGCTGGTGAGCTCTCTCCGGGGCCACAGGTCTCCTCCAAGAGATCCAAGAGTGAAGCAACCAATAGCCAATGCTTGAGAGGGTTCCATTCTCAACCTGTGGTTTGAGACCCCTTTGGGGTCGAATATCAGATATTAACATTATGATTCATAACTAACAAAATCACAGTTATGACAGCAACAAGAATAAGTTTATGGCTGGGGGTCACTACAACATGAGGAACTGAACTAAAGGGTCTCAGCATTAGGAAGGTTGGGAACCGCTGGCTTAGAACATGGATCTTCATACCCTCTCAAGCATTGGCTATTCATTGCTTCACTCTTGTGTCTCTTGGCATTGAGGTGGAAGGTAGATGTCTTCCTTTACCTAATTGTTCCCTTCTATTTACAGAACTTCAGCTCCCATTATATTGATTCTACATTGACATTTCCTTCAGTAACTCCTTCATAAAAGGAAGTCTAGAGTGTTGACCGTTTCTAATATTTGAGTAAAGGTGCTATGGTTTGGGTCTTGAATGTCTCCTCTGTGGGACCATGTGTTGGAGATCTGGCCCCAAGAGCGCTGCTAGTGGGAGGTGGTGGAGCTTTAAGAAGTAGGAGTGGGAGGTTTTAGGATCACTGGAGGTATATCTTCAAAGGAGATCTCAGGACCCCACCTCTCTTTCCCTCACTCCTGGGGTGAGGAGGTGTATTCCCACCATGAGGCGCTGTCTCTCACAGGCCTAAAAGCACTGGCATGATTCATCATTGCCCAGAACCTCTAAGCCTGTGAGTCAATGAAATATTCTTCTTTATATGTCTCAGGTATTTATGGCAGTGGCAGAAAGCAGATTAACATGAAGGTATTCCACTCTGACCATGAACACTCCATTCCCTTCCTCTCATTGGGTTCCTCTGTAGTGTTGTTACAATCAACACTCTTTCCCCCTGAGTTGGCCATCCTTTCAGCTTCTCTGATTTTTTGCTACTGGAGGTAGATGTCTTCCTTTACCAAATTTACACCTCAGTCCTCAGTCCCTCTCTCCATGTTACCTTCTCAGGGCTTAACCTCCAACTCACCTTCTGTCCACACACTCTCTCTTGGAGACCTCATTCATTCCCATAGCTGTACCCATTTCCTATGCAGACAATGCCACAAACCTTTCAACAAAAAGGACTTGTCGGGCCCCAGAAGCAAAGAAGTCTTGCACTGTGTGTCTCTGATGCCTTATCCTTTCCAGGCTCTTTAACAGAACATTGGTTTCTGTTGTCTCACTTCCTTTCTGTTGCAGATTGTGCTCAGTGAGTGAACTCCATGATGCGAGGATTGTGAAGATGTCTGATGCCCAGCAGGTATTTGACCCCTGTTTATGAAATGAATAAATGAAAACTCCTATTGGTCTACTCTCAGAGGCTGACTTCCTCGAGACAGTGTCCCCAGTAAACGTAGGACTATTACTGAACAAAGATGTCTTGGCACACCATCCTCTTGGCCTTGCATCTCCTTGAGTAGCAACCTGCAGGGAGCACGCGAAAGCCCTCTGATTACAATGCTTCCTGTGTCCCAGGGCATTCCGTGAGAACACAGGAGGAGTCACTCCCAAATAGAAGAAACTACATCTTTCAGGTTCCACCTTCTCTTGATGCCATGGACCCCTAAAATAGCACTCTGAAAAAGACAACCCACAGAAAGCTCAGAAACTGAAATGCTTCCACTTGAACTGCTTTACCAGGTACATCCTGAGTTATTATTGGGCTAAAAAATGCTACTTTTAACCAGGGACTGAAAGTAAATACATCCGGTTGTTCTAATTTTATCAGAAGATTCTGGAAGGTGCCCCAAAAGATAGAAAATATGTTCTTTTTTAAAATTAACTTTTGTGGTTGCTCAAATATGAGTATGAAGAGGAGGTCAAAGAGTAGATTATTGTCATTATCAGAAAAAAAATCTAAAGAACAAAGCAATTTCCCAACCAGGAATCACTCAAAGAAATAGTGCTATTTTCAGTGTTTTAAAATGGTATAAGGAACTTAATATTTACTCATTACCCATGTAAGCTCTTGGACAACAGCCTCCTGAATAGTTAATAAGCATGGACAAACACATTATAACATAATAGATTTGGGACTCTATTGGAAGAGAAAAGCTTTTGAAATCCATATGGGATCATTGTGGACATCGGGGAGGGGATAGAGGAAGTTTCTCTGTTGAATGGACAGTGACCACTGAGGTCTATGTTGTCTGGCAAAGTCCACAGAAGCCTGGCTGCCTCCCCACTAGTTAATTGAGTCTGTACTCTTGTTTCTATCCACCATCTCTCAGCTCTTTGGATGCTTTCATGGAAGCTCCTCGGCCCTCCTTCCACTGACACTATCCAGCATACAATATAGATGCCCTGGCCTGACTCCCAAGGCTGAGAAGCACCGACGTTCTGCCTCTTGTGCTCTTGAAGTAGGCTATGGCTTAACCAAGGAGCACCTGGAGAATAGGTATTTTCTTAAGAGACAGGTTTTGGTTCAAACGTGTTTGGTGAATACTGAGTTTATACCCCCAAATATATAAAATTTATTTATTTGTATTCTATGTGTCTCTCTCTGTCTGCCCCCCCCCCACCCCGTGTATGTGTGTGCACATGAGCCAGGGTGTGCATTTGGAGGTCATAGGACAGTTTCGGGAAGTGGATTTTCTTTTTCCACCATGGTTCTGAGTATCAAACTCAGGTTGTCAGGCTTATCCAAGCCAGAGCTTTTACTGACTGAGCCATTTGTCCAGCCCAAAAGGTCAAGTGCTTGCCTAATATGAGTATAGACCTATGTCCAAACCCAGCCCTGGAAGAAAGAATGAACGACTGGAGAAAGGGAGTGGGGAATGACAGAGGGAGAGAGACACTTTATTGGTGGCAAATGCAAAGGGCAAATAGGGAAGGGGTGTTAAGGGTTGGCATTCAAGATGACAGGGTTTGGACTTCTAAGAGAAGATGGAGGAGAACATTTGGAGGAAGAACACTTCAGCCCAAGGAACAGCAACTGTAAAGAATCTGAAATGCATAGTGGAGGGTAAGGATCCCTAGAGGTAGTGAGGAGTCAGGGGTACAGTGTGAGGCAGTTTGCACTGTGAACTTGCCTTCCACAAAGGAGAAAGGATGTTCTTAGAGGATTGCCGATGGAATCATGACACGATCTGGCCTCCCTGTCAAGGGCATCACTAGTGCAGCTGTCAGGTGACTGGTGAGGGAGCTGTCACAGTTATGCCACAGGAGATGTCTGTGACTTAAGCCAGAATGGAAGCAGTACCAGGTGATGAGAATCAGTTGAAGCCCATAGCTGTTTTGATATACCTGCCAAATTGCTGACTGAGCAGATGTGGGCAGAGAGGAGTTCAGGTGACTTGCTGGGTTTAGTTACAGCAACCAGGAGAACTAAGTTGTCATCAGGGGAAATATGAAGAGGATGGAAGTCCGAGTCACTCAGCACTGAACACAAGAACTGGAGGTAAGCAGATAAGTGGAGTTCCAGTGCAGGGATGTGGATGAGGTCATTTGAGAATTATTAGGGTGGAGGCGGCATTTAAAACCATGAGTTGGAGTGAGATCACTGTGAGAGTCTGAGAGGTGCAAGGGCCAAGCCCGAAGGGTCTCTCACTGTTTCAAGACCAACAGATGAGGAAAAGTGGGAGAAAAACCAACAAAAAGCAACCATGAAGGCGCCTGATCTCTGTTGTCTAAATGGAGACACAAATAGAATAACAAAGAAGCAATCAGCAGCTGTTTCAAGTCTACCAGCAAGCAGATCTTGCTCTTCCACAAATAGTCCCAGCTCATGCCTAGTGACTTGGTTTTGTTGATTACAATTTGCAGAAGACTATTGATTTGAACAGAGTTCCTATGCAGGGCAAACAGCCCAAACCAACATAGAAGTTAGCCACGGTGACTAAGCATTGGTTGGTTGCTGGAGGCCCTGGAGCCAATTATCTAATTAAGCCATAACCATTAAATGATTGGCTGACTAAGCTGTAGCCAATAAAGTCTATACCTCACTTCTGTTTTCCTGAAAGTGCTATCAGCTGACATTGTTGGTTGGAGGGGCCAGTGTCTGCTAGCTGCCTGGCTTGTGGATCACTCTTGTTTTGCAGGGTTTGAATAAACTCTACAACCTGGGAATGGTGGTACACACACATGGAACTCAAGTACCTGCGAGGTTCGGACAAGATGATCAGGAACTCAAGGTCACCCTTAGCTACATTTTAAGTTTGATGGCAGCCTGAGCCACGTGAAACCTTGCTACAAAAAATAAAACCGACATCAAACAAACAAAAACCCATTAGGTTTATTCAGTCTAAGGAAGGTTCTCTTGGAACAGTTTGATTGTCATTAGCACCTCCAGTCACACCTAAATGTGTCCCAATTTGGACAACTTTCTGACAGGACATCCTATGACAGGGGAAGTGGAATAACACTCTGGATTAGGCAGTGTGTGGGTCAATGGTGACCTCAAGAGCAGTAGTTTCAGGAGGTGTGATAAAAATCTGATGGCAGTGGCTTTGAATGCTGAAAGAGGAATTGGAAACAATGAAGACACATGGCACTTTCAAGAACTTGTTTTGTTAAGTAAAAGAAACTGGGGAGGGGAACAGGAGGGTTTTGTTTTTCTTAACATGAAAGAAAAGTCAATCCACTTGGTTTTACATCACAAGGATGATGACCAGGCATGTCCCCAGGTGAACAGGAAGCAAATACAGCTTTCCGCAGAGCATGGGGAGGTGCCTGTGAGGTGGGGAGACACAATGGGCAAGCACAGATCCAGAGAGATGGGTGGATGACGGTTTTGGGAGCTTACATCTGTCCTCCTCCAGCATCTTCCACTGTCTTGTTTTAATGGGAAACAATAGCTAGAGTGAAAACTAAAGATGGAGGAAATATTTTAGGTTTGGGAGGCAGAGAATGTCTGAAATGTGTGTGTGGGGGGGGATCTATAAATGAATGGGGCAGTGAACAGATCACAGTAGTTTAACACTATTGCTGAGTGGCTTTGGGGGGTCCACTTGAGGCCATTGTGACAGAGCAGGTATGTTCTACTCTACAGTTCATCCCCAGAGTATACAGAGATGGGTTTGCCCATCTTGTGACATGGCCAAGTGGAGTAGCAGAGGCAGAGAGGCAACAGAGTGAATGTATGAGAAGAGACATAATACTGCACTATATAAGTTATCCAAATAACGTGACTGATATCATAGAAATTGTAACACTCAGCCATGAACATAGAATATGTGAGTTTGTTGCCTCTTTGATCTGTTAGTAATTTTCAGTGAATTGCCTGTCAATTCACTTACTGAGACATCAATTCTATGTGGATTACTCAGCTTCCTTATATGACAAGTGCTTAAAATAATTTAATTATAAAAGGTAAGGTTTGTTTTGGCTCTCTGCTAGCTTCTGGCTTTAGGCCCGAGGTGACACATACCATGACGTCATGGCAGGAGCATTCGCTAAAGCAATGCCACTCACCTCATGGCTGGGAAGCAAAGAAGAAAAAAGGAGGGGCTGCCCGTCCCTTTGCGTACACACCCTTAAGGACCTAAGGACTTCCCATGGTACTCTGTTTCTTAGTTTTGTCCAGTTCCCAATAATATTGCAGGATGGGGACTGAGGCATTAACACATGGAGTGCCAGTGGACAATTAATACCTAAACTGCATGGCAGGGGAAATGACCCACTTACTAAAATCCTCACCACACTAGCATGAGGCCTCAGTTCCAATCCCTAGCACCCATGTATAAAGGACATGGGGACATAGGCCAGTAAGTACAGAGCTGGGACCCTGGAATTCACTGGTCATCTAGTCTTGCCAAGTTGGGGAGGTCAATGTTCAATAAGAGGCCTTATCTCCAATAAATAAAATAACAATAGTAATAATTAATAATAATAAAATATAACAATAATAATGTGGATTGTGACTCAGGAAGACACCCAACATCAACCTGTGGCCTCCATTTGCATGCACATTCCTGAATGTGTACACAAAACACACCACATACACATTTGAATTTGAATTTTGTGCCATAAACTTATCTTCATACTTTGTCATTTTAATTTTAAAGAAGATTTCCTTGCTGCTATTTGTCATTAGATACTTTAAATTTAAGTAAGACTATCATTGGGCATGGTGGTGCATTCTTGTAATCCCAGCACCTGGAAGGCTTGGGCAAAAAGATCAGGAGTTCAAGTGCAGCCTTGGTTACATAGAGAGTTTGAGGCTAGCCTGGGCCAAATAAGACCCTTGAGAGACAGAGAAAGAGAGAGAGACAGAGATGACAGAGACAGAGAGACAGACAGAGAGAGAGAGAGAGAGGAATTAACAAATAACAGGAACAAATACAACTAGGCATCAAATTCAATGGGTAAGTTTAAAAGCTCTGTGTGGCAAGGTCCTATTTATAAATATTAAAACTGACTTTTGGAGACATTGATCATTAGAACATTCTATTTATTTGAGTATAATGGGAGCTCAGAAAAATTTGGCTTCTTTCTCATACTGTCTGTGTTCTTTGAATTGATGATTAACAGTACAGCTCTTTTCAATGACTAAGATCAGCCAGTTTTTATTCCCTGATTTGCATTTAGTTTTACAAAGAATATTCTCTGATTCACTTACTTTTTAATTTATTTTTCATATTATACAATTTCTCCTTCTCAAATAGTTTTCTAAATAGATAATATAATTTGGCTATTATTCACCTTTAAAAGGTTCAAGAACATTATTGATGTCTACCAACTTAGAAAGTAGAACATCCCCAAGTTAAGATCTCTATTGAACATCTTTGAATAGGTCTGCTTTATTTCCTAGTCTTTCTACCTTTCTAGTTTATGGTTCTGACCACATACAACATGTATTTTCAAGGTATTGTTTATGCCACTGCAAAGCTGTGTGGTAGCTACTAACCTACTTCAGTCTGGGGACATACTCATAGGCACAAGTGACATATAACAGCTTGGCTATTTTTGGATAAGTAGTAAGGGACAAAGAAAGCCTAGAACCCACTGTGTACTGTATCCAGCTTAGTATTCTCTGCGTACAGTATCCAGTATAGCACCCACTGTGTACAGTACCCAGCCTAGCACCAACTGTGTACAGGACCCAGCCTAGTACCCACTGCGTATAGTACTTAGCCTAGCGCCCTCTGTGTACAGTACCCAGCCTAGTGCCCATTGTGTACAGGACCCAGTCTAGTACTCATTGTATACAGGACCCAGCCTACCACCCACTGTGCACCAGTACCCAAGGCCCAAAAATTAGCAGAGGGAATCTAGGCTGCACTTGCCACACTTGCTTCAAAGCTGAGGACAGAAGAGGTCAGACTGCCTGAAGGAGATACCTTGGGGCCCAAGTAACTCATTAGGTTGAGCTTTGAAGCTCCTGGAGAAGGGAACAAAGCATGGGCTATCCCAGGAGGCTTCTTCTTAAGTCAAGATGGTACCTTGAACATCTGAAGGACCAAAACCCAGGCAATGTCAGGCAAATTTTTTCCTTTCTCAAAGCTATTTCCAACACATTCTACAATTATTCTTGAGGCATATAAGAAAGGTGTGTGTGGAGGGGGTGTCCCAAGGTAACCTGAAGAAGTGTCCTGTAGTTATATAAGCATATATGTCAGCCCTCCATATTCATTTATTAAGGTTTGATTCTATGGAGCTGGTGACATGGTGTAGTAAGGGCTGCTGCCATGCCTGGACACGTACCTTGGGCCCCTGGACCCCACATGGTGGAAGGAGAGAACTAATTTTCATAAACTGTTCTCTGGCTTCCACCCAAATGTCACAGCATATGAATCATGCACACGCATGCGCATGTGCACATGCACATACACACAGAACACACACATACACAAAACACACACACATACGCAAAACACACACACAGAACACACACATACACAAAACACACTACACATAAAACATACACTACACACACGAGAGAGAGAGAAAAATAGAGATTTAGTTGTATGTGCTTCATTTGGGTGTTTGCTGTATCCTTGGTTTGCATTTTGATCAATTAGTGGGTTTACTATTGCACTCCCCACCCTGCTATCATGCATTTGGGTACACACCCACTTGTACCCAAAGGCCAAAAGACATGAAGCATCCTCCTCCATCACTATCCACCGAACGGAAGCTGTTTTCCCTCTAGGCTGGCAGTCAGCCCCATCAGTCTCCCGGTCTCTGCCATACCCCAACAGTGCAGTGACAGGTGCATGGTAAAGTCACAGCTGTGTTGTGCTGCAGATCTGACCTCTGGTCCTCACACTCACACAGCACATGCTCCCACCCACTGAGCCTGCTCCTCTGCCTGAGTTCTCAGATTTTAATGTGCACATAAATCACACGGAGAGCTTAATAGGTTTCAGATTCTTATGTAGTGCATGTGAGATTATGCCTAGGATTATGTGTGTGTGTGTGTGTTGTGTGTAAGAAAGTTTTACTTACTCACTTTTCTTGGTTTTGAAACAGGAAGGGACTCTGGAAAAAGGGTGCTTTTCCTCTCGCTTCTAGAAGGCAGAGCCATATGTTTGCCGTCTTTCTCTGTAATGTCATTCTCAGGAGGTCATTGTGGAGAGGCCATTCCATCATCTAGATGTTGGAGCACAGAAAGACCAAACTTCTAAAACCTTTGGTTACACATGTCATAGTCCCAGCAGCACCTGAAGTCCACCAGATAGGGGGCCCCACTTCATTTTTTTTTTTTCACATGAACAGTTTTTTAGGCGGTCCATGAAGTTTAGCCAGGTGGCAGTACCGTTTTTGAAGCTCTTCACAGCCATACGGGCCTCTTCTGCTGTCACAGTACGTATTCCTCTTCCTCGGGAGCACCCCTCTCCAGGGAGCTGGAGGTGGCACATCCTACACTGCACAGTCTCCACAACGTTGTTATTTTCATGAGCGAGTGACTTATCAAGTTAGCATCACCTGGATGACCCATAGAAAATCGTCCCGGTACATTAGGTAGTTGCAGGACTAGGCACATCCTCTCCCAAGGTGACCAGACAAAGCACCCCAGTTAGGGGAACAGGCCCCAAAGGCAAGCATTAGAGGCAGAGAAGGCCCCCTCTCCAGTTGTTGGGGGGACCCGCATGAAGACTAGGCTACTCATCTGCTACATATGTCCAGGGGGCTTAGGTCCAGCCCACGTATGCTCTTTGGTTGGTGGTTCAGTCTCTGTGAGCCCCATGGGCCCAGGTTAGTTTATTCTGTAGGCCTTGTTGTGCAGTCCTTGACCCCTCCAGCTCCCATGCTCATGGATTGGTAGGATTAACAGTAAAAACGGCCATCTTCCCCAAAGCAATCTACAGATTCAATGCAATTCCCATCAAAATTTCAACACAATTCTTTACAGACCTTGAAAGAACAATTCTTAACTTCATATGTTAAAAAAAAAAGAACCAGCATAGCTAAATCAATCCTGTACAGTAAAAGAACTTCTGGAGCTATCACCATCCCTGATCTCAAGCTCTACTACAGACCATTAGTAATAAAAACTGCACGGTATTGGCATAGAAACAGACTGGTTGATCAATGGAATCGAAATGAAGACCCAGAAATAAACCCACACACCTATGAACACTTGATTTTTGACAAGGAAGCCAAAACCATACAATGGAAAAAAGAAAGCTTCTTCAACAAATGGTGCTGGTCCAACTGAATGTCTGCATGTAGAGGAATGCAAATAGATCCATATTTATCACCCTGCACAAAACTCAGATCCAGATTCACTAAATCTAATAGAAGAGAAAGTGGGAAACAGCCTTGAACTCATTGGCACAGAAAACTTCCTGTACAAAACACCAACCGCTCAGGCACTAAGATCAACAATATTGGGACCTCATGAAACTAAAAAGCTTCTGTAAGGAAGAGCACTGTCAATAGGACGAAATGGCAGCCTACAGACTGGGAGAAGATCTTCACCAACCCTACAACCGACAGAGAGGTAACATCCAAAACAGTGTTACTTTTTAAAAGTAAACTTGTTCTTTGCAAATTTCATACACGTAGATAATGTATTCTGATTACTCTCCCTCCTACCCTCCTGTCCTGCCCGACTCTCCTCTTCCCACATCCCTAATCCCTTTCCCACATCCATGTGTTTGTGTTTTGTGTCCTTCCGGGCTTGAACATAGTTGTATCTGTGACCTTGGGATTGGATTTATCCATTGGAGCCTGGTGCTTTCACCTGTGTGTACACAACTGAAAACAATGGACTCCCCTTCCCAAAGTCTATCAGGAAAGAACTGTTCACAGTCAAAGGTAGGGGCCCAGGAGCCTGTCCCCCATTGGTGACTAGCTAGTGAGAGAGCCTGTCTTGTATGGGGGCTATGCCAGTCACCTGAGCAACCAAACTCATGATTATCCCTGGGATTTCTTTTTTTTCTTAATATTTATTAATTACTTCAGGTTACATCTCCATCACAGTGTCCTCTTTCCACCCTTCCCACTCCCGCCCTCCCACCCTCTACCCCCTATCCCTTCCATCCCACCCCTCTGGAGTGGAGTGTCCCTACATAACAATCCCCCGCATAGTTCAGCAGTCATATGAGGGCCAAGAGCCTCCTCATACACTGGGGGCCCACAAGGCAGCAGCACTAGGGCAAAGTGTCTCATGGACAGGAAAAAAAAGGTCTATGTTCATGTTCCCTTTGGTGCATTGGTTGTAGTTTTCTAAGAAGTTCCCAAGTGACAGGATTCTGCCAGACTATGGAGCACAGTTAGAGTGGTTCTAGATTTCATCTCTGATCATTCTTTCCTCCACGAAGAATACACAGATGCATATTCCCAGGCCCCAGGTCTCACTGAATTGGATCTCTCTGAATCTCTCTGCTCTCAACCGGTGAAGGACAGCCTGACTCTGTAAGGAATTTGTGATCACAAGCTTTTTACCTTTTTCCCCTCAATGTTGCTTCGTTGCTTTTTGCACTGTAATGTAAAAATTAGGTTACCTCTGTTGCTACAAAGCCAGCCTGTTTCCTTCTACCTCTCACTGTATAGAACTTCCTTCAGTGTATGGATGGTGCTATTTATTCGTATATTTATATTTGTACACAGGGTTTTGACCTTTAGCCAGAGTGTGCTCTGTCTTTCAATCTCTTCATTATGCTTAATACATGCTGACTATCTCAATTGGGGATTTTGATTTCTAGGAAAAATTGTCTCTAATTATTTTATTTTATTGGGTTTTTTCAAGACAGGGTTTCTCTGTGTAGCCCCGACTGTCCTGGAACTTACACTGTAGACCAGGCTGCCCCTGAACTCAGAGGGGTGTTTTGTCTGCATGCAAGTCTGTGTACTATGTGCATACAGTGCCTGCAGATGCCAGAAGAGGGCATAGGACTCTCTGAAACTGGAGTTACAGTTGGTTGTGAGTTGCCATTGTGTGCTAGAACTGCATCCTCTGGAACGCAGCTAGTGCTCTTAACTGCTGAGCCATCTTCCCATCTCCTGGAAATTTTACTTCCTTAAATTTTGCTTTCCTGGTAGGGAGATGACTCAGAGAGTGAAGGCACTTGCTGCTGTGCCCGACTACCCGAGTTTGATCCCCAGGATGAGGTAGAAAGAGAGCCCCCTACCACAAGTTGTCTGCTGGCCATCACATGTACACCCACACACAGAGAAGTAAACAGATAATTAAATACATGTTTAAAAGAAGAATACCCTTTCTCATTTGTTCTGGTGGTTTTAAAAAATGCATCAGATAGTCTAGGAGATGGCTCAGTGGGAAAGGCACTTGCCAATGAACCTGAGAACCTTTGATCCTCAGATCCATGTGGTAGAAAAAAAGAATTGACTCCTTCAAGTTGCCCTCTGACATGGCTGTGGCATGCATACAGACTACATGTAATAAATAAATAAACAATACACTAATAATTAAAAATATTAACTATATATATATGTTGGCTCTCCATTGCAAGACTGTAGGAACGCTCATATTCTTTTATCCTTTTTGCATTATGGTGTGTGTGTGTGTGTGTGTGTGTGTGTGTGTGTGACTTTTCCAAATGGAGGCTTTCTTCTCTATTACTGAAATTATTCTTAGCAAGGTTGATTCTGTTCTTTGCCACTTCTAATGCATCTTGAAAACTTGATGTTATCTACCTGGTTTTAAACCATTTTTTTCAATACCACATTTATTTCCTGTAGCAGAATATTTGATCACATTGTGAACCACTAGATTGTAGTCTGAAAAATCTGTTTCTATTGAGGGATAACTCAATCTTTAATCCTAGAGCTTTCTGTTTAATGTAAACAAATGGTTATGGTGTGGTTCCCTTCTAAACATACTCCTTTAATCCAATAACTTTCTGTTTCTTGTAAACAAATGGTTATGGTGTGGCTCAGCTCTAAGAACACACCTTTAATCCAAGAGCTTTCTGTACACAGGATTAAATAAAGTGAACTCTAGGTCAAGAGGCCGAACAAGAAGCCATCTAACAGGGATTAAAGAGAAAGGAGAGACACTGAGCTGAGGGGTATTTAAGCTATATCGGAGAAGGAGTTGGGAGTTGTTCTTCCTTGAGAAGTTTTTCCCCTTTGAAGTTATTTCTCCTTCAGAGAGTTCTTATTCTTTCAGAGTTCTTCTTCCTTTGGGTTTTCTCCTTCTAGGTTTCTTCCTCTAGGCTCTTCTGGGCTTTTTAACTCAGGGCTTTTGACTGGGACATTGGTGGAAAAGGAACGTCAGCTGGGTGCTTTCTCTGCCTCTCTAGGCTAGCAGGTTTTCAACCCAGCATCTGGCTCCTGAGTCTTTGTTGGTAAAATTGAATGACTGGATATTTTAGGGTTTTTTTTTTAAACAACTGTTTCCTTTTATGGTCCAACTCGCTCCTCTGCAGTCACTTTACAGTTCATCACATTTCATGGGGGAACTACTCCTTGTATGTTATTGTGATTTGAAATGTTGTCTAAAATTCATTGATTGGCCAAAAAGTCCAAAAATGTGCCTTCTCTGAACCCTACCTGAGATTTCATGACAGGGAACATTTTTATGAATAGCATATTAGGTTTGGTTCTTTCTCTCGCTTACTGACTGTGGCTAACGCAGTGAGTGAACAGTCTGAGTTTAGCAGAGCGCATTCGAGCCACAGCTATGTCAGTGAGTGAACTCTGTCCCTGGGATTTCTCCTGTGATTAGTGTGAGCCTCCTCTGTCCTCCACCAGGCTTGTGGCCATGCCTGCTCCTCAGCCTGGTCTCCCTACATAGATGTTACATTTGATGAAGACTGACATTTTTGTTAGGCTATTGCTCTAGTTTGCTTGTCTTTCACTGTGATAAATCACAAACTAGATAGAGGAAAGGGTTCACTTGGCTTATGGTTATAGTCAATCCATTATCAAGGGGAGCCCTTGCAGGAATTCAAGGCAGGAACCTGGAGGCAGGAGCTGAAGCAGAGACCAAGCAGCAGTCCTGCTTACTGGCTTGCTTCCTCTGCCTTGCTCAGCCTGCTTTCCTATAGAGCCCAGGACGACCTGCCCAGGATGGCACCTCCCACAGTTGGCTGGCCCCTCCTACACCAGTTAGCTATCTAGTGAATGTCTAGCAGACATGCTCATTGACCAATCTGACTGAGGCAATTCTTCAGCTAAGGCTCTCTTCTCAAGTGTGTCAAGCTGACTGCCAAAATGAACCATCACTGCCACCATCTGGGGATGCTATTCCCATTACCAGCAGCTTCATGTTAGACACAGTGGTCCCTGCTCCAAATTCTCCAGTCCAATTTTACCAGGCAATTACCATCACTTTCACCACCATTTCTCACTAATTGTAATCATGGATCTCTGTGTGTGCTGACCCCACAACAGGGGATCCTCACAGTTCATACACAGAAACTGCTCACATCACTTCCTGAATGTCTTAATCTATGTAGGTCACTGTAACAAAATACCATACACTAAGTGGCTTATAAAATTAGTAACGTTTTGCTCAAAGTTCTGGAAACTGAAAGTCCAAAATCACAGTGTCATAATAATTAGTGTCTGGGGATGACCCAGTTCCTGGATCATAGGCATCACCTTCTCACTTCATCCTTATGTGACAGAATGGGCAGGGTGGCTTTCTCAAACTTCTTTTGTAAAGACACCACCCTAATTCATGAGATACCCACGCCAATGACATCCCCAAGGCCCTGCCACCTTAGACCAGCTTGTTGGCTTCAGCACAAACATTTTGAGGAGACTTAGCCCAGGGCATTGGATTCCTTTCATGAACAACCCTTCTCTCCAGATCTCAGTCCTCTAGGTCCAGACTCCTTGGAGCTCACAATTTTACCCTTTTACTTCCCGGAAGGCTGTGGCACGGCCTTGGAAAGTGGTCCACTACTGCTGATTTGATGACTAACTTCTCCATCTTTTTGTGGAAATTTTGTATTTCTTAAGTTACATATTTAGATGTGGTGGGGAAGGAGTGGTTTGATGTAAGTCACATCCCTGCAGGTCTGTGCTCAGTGAGGGCACCCCTGTCTTGGGTACAGTGATGGTACTGGGTTTTGCAGTCAGCTGGTTTTTCCTTTGTTGTTGTTGACTTTAAACAACACAGCCCTTCCAAATAGCACATTCCAAATTGTAAACATTGTAATTTTCGGTCTTCTTTATTCCACTTTAATCCATTGTGGATTGCAAATTAAACATTGTCCACACTATTAGAGAAGATCAATTTGTGGATTTTTTAAAAATTAAATTAGGACATGTAGCCCTAGAGAGATGGCTCAGAGGTTAAGAGCACCTGCCGCTCTAGCAGAGGACCTGAATCCAGTTTATAGATCTACAATGAGCAGATACAGCCATCTGTAACCGCAGCTGCGGAGGGTCCAACACACTCTTCTGACTTCCTGGGGTACCCGAATACATGTGGCATAAACACACACACACACACACACACACACATAAAAAAAGAAAAAAAATTAAAACAAATTAGTTCAAGCAAAAGTTGATAAATATATATCCTTCTTGAATAATGGCTGCCTCAGCTTCTGTCATGTTTTATTTTATAAATATGCATTTAGAGATATTGAGAAATATCACGTATTCTACCAATTTGCATTAAATTGGCATACACCCTTAAAAAACCTTTTTTAAAAAACAAATTTTCAGGGCTATGCATCCAAATATCTAATAAAGCAACAGTTTATTTATCTTAATTTCCAAAGTAGTTCTGTCTATATCAATATCTATCAGATAGATAGATAGATAGATAGATAGATAGATAGATAGACAGATAGACAGATATGTTCACTATACCTATTTCATTGAGGGAACATATTCAGTCTTCCTGTATTTGAGCCAAAATATCTGGCAATGAAATTCTAAAGTTGTTTATTAACAGAGCTGTTAGGGAAAACTGAGAGCAATGCTAAATTTTAAAATCCTACACAAATGCATGTTCTCTTCTCTCTTCAATTATTGGTACAATTATATTTCCATGGAAACAAGATCTCATTCTGAGGAATTTCTCAGTTGGTTAATGTGTTCTTAGCCACTGTTCTATTGTTGAGAAGAGACACCATGACTAAGGAACTCTTATAAGAGAAAGCATGTAACTGAGTGTTGCTTACAGTTTCACAGGCTTAGTTCATTAAACTTATGGTGGGAAGCATGGTGGCATGCAGGCAGGTGCTGGAGCAGTAGCTGAACTACATCCTGATCCATAGGCAGTGAGAGGGAGAGACTGGGCTTCTGAAACCTCCAATGTCACCCCTAGTGACACCCTTCCTCCAAGTAGGCCACACCTCCTAATCCCTTCAAACAGTTCTACTTCCTGGTGACTAAGCATTCAACTATATGAGCTTATGGGGGCCATTCTTATTGAAACCACCACATTCCCCTTCCTGGTACCCATAGGCTTGTTGCCATATTATGTGCCTACTGCACAAGCACCAGGGCCTAAGTTTGGCACCCACCACCCATATGAAACCTGGAGGCCATGGTAATATCTATGATGCCAGTGATGGAGAGGCAGAGACAGGTGGATTCAATCTGTCTAACTAATCAGTGAGCTCCAGGTTCAGTGAGAGACCCTGCCTGAAAAAAAAAATAAGATGGAGAAGTGAGGAAGACTCCTGACATTGCCTTCTGCTGCATGTTCATACACACACACACACACACCATCACACACATACACAGCATCACACACATACACACCATCACACACTATCACACACATACACACACACCATCACACACACACACACACACAGTCACACCCCATCACACACATACACACCATCACATACATACACACATATACCATCACACACACACACACACACTTACCATCACACATGAAGAATTTAAATTCATATTTAATCTCTTCTGGGCATGTCATTATCTACCCCTTTACTGTCTGAGTTTTTGTTGTCATCTCATTAATTAGCCTTAGCTGGCCTGGAACTTGTTACATAGCTCAGGCAGACTTCAAACTTGCAGCAACCCTCCTGCCTCTGCCTTTCAAGCGCCAACACTTTAGGGAAAATATACCACATTTTCCCTTTACCTTCTTCTTTTTTTTTTTTAATCTACTTGTAGAAACACCAAATATACTGCATTAGTTATTTTCACTTTTGCTGAGATAAGGTACTCTGATACTGCAACTTAGGAAAGAAGGGATTTATTTTGGATAGTGGTTCCAGGGTACAGTTCATCACAGCAGGGAAGTCTTGCTAGCGGGATCTTGAGACAGCTGGTCACATGGCATCCACAGTTAGGAAGCAGAGACTGAGGGCTGTGACTGCTCACCTCACCTCCTTTTTATTCTTTCTGGGAGCCTACGGAAAGCTACTACCTTGTTAGGGCGGGTCTTCCCATTTCAACAAATGTAATGGAAATAATCCCTCACAGGCATACCCAGAAAGTTGGTTTCCTAGGTGATGATGCTAGAACCTGCCAAATTGAAAGTCAATACTAGCCATCACAGACCCTGTTAAAACTTATTGTGTCGAGCTAGTGTAATTAAAGTCTTGGTTCTTCAGACTTAGAGCTTTGGAATCATAAACCTTTGTGCCCACATTCTAGGTCATGAGTGCTGGTATTTACCCAGTTGTGCCTTCTTGCTTGGTGTTTAACTAAACACAGACGATTCCATAGCTTCACCCATGAAAGTCAGACATAATATAAAATCAAGCACATGTAATGGTGGATGTACCTCAATGATGTAATGAGGACTTTTTCTACTAGATTAAAAAGTCTCTGTGATTTTTTTTTTTATAAACATGGTGGCATGACTCCTGTTGTCCAGCCAAACCCTGACACCCACTGGCTTCCCTGCTCCTTACCAGGAAGAGTGGCATGGCAGCCAGAGGCGGGCTAGGTTGCTGGGTACAGCCAGCAAGCTTCTGGGGACCCCAGCAGAGAGAGCTGCGTGTCACCAGAAGTGCTCACTCACATCTGTAGCCCTGAGACTTACAAGTGTGGAATTTCTGACTTACAGGTTAGATCTGCCAAAGTCTTGCTGGCAGAGGGTTTTGTCTATAAAATAGACATGCTAATGAGGCCCTCAGATGGACATTTTGTTTAGTTCCCTACACTCTGGAAACTTCTGTTGGCATAAGGGAAGGAAGAAATCCACTCTTTCCCTAAGGAGGAAAAATGTTTCTACTGTTCTGAGCTTGTCCCTCTTGTCTCCCATCCAAGTACTAACCAGGCCCGACCCTGCTTAGCTTCCGAGATCAGACGAGATCGGGTGCGTTCAGGGTGGTATGGCCGTAGACGCTTGTCCCTCTTGTAAGACACTAAGAGCTGGTTTTTAAATGCAAAGGTTAGTGATAGAATTTTGCCTTAGGGCTTTGAAGCCAAATCCACATAGAAATGTCCCTAAGAGTCTTGAGTGGTCCTTCCTAGTCATACTAGTATAATTCTGCCAAGGCAGGTTGGGTGGGTTTAGGCTCAGAGCCCTGGGCTGTTAAACAGGCTGTCTATTACAAGCCGCCATCCTCATCTAGCTCTGTTCTAAGCCCAAGGACCTCAGATTGTGACTGCCTGAAGACAGGGCCACAGAAGAATCAATTAAGCTAAAGTGAGGCCATTTACAGTCCTCATATGATGAAGATATAAGTCAGATACACACAGAGGGAGAGGTCATGAAAGAGGATAAGGGGGAAGATACCTTCTACAAGCCACAGAGAAAGAAAGACTTCAGGAGAGGCACGTCCTGGCTGGACTTCTAGTTTCCACGTCTCTGATAAAAACATTTTCCTGATGTTTATGCTCCCTGGGTTATGATACTTTACTATGAAGACTTCCTTAACAAAGCAAACTACCATTTCTCTTGGCGATACAGACCCCAGAATATGTGGCCAACCTGGAGACGTGGATTCCCAGAGTGAATGATTGGTGATTCTATGGCTTGGGCCTATTGATATACAGCTCTGTGCAGGAAGTATCTTTTCTCTTCTTCCTCCTCCTCTTCTTCTTTCTTCCTCTTTCCTTCTCCTCTTCCTCTTCCATCTCATGTACCCCAAGCTGGTCACAAACTACAGAACTGAGGATACCTTCAACTTCAAATCCTTAAATTCTGGGATTACAGGTGTGCACCATCACACCCAGTTTATACAACACTGGGGATTTAACCCTGCTCTTCCTGTATGCTGGGCGAGCACACCCCCAACTGAGCCAAATAGCTATCTCTTTCTGAGATTCCTTAATACAACAAAAGATGAGATGAACAAACAAGAAAGAACTCTAAGAGAGCCCCAGCCACTGTTCTGTCAGGGAAGGAAGACATCCTGAAGTCTCCACTCCTCAAGCCCTCAGCCTATGACCCTGGAGGTGAGTGCACCAGGGTGCTCAGAGACACATTTTATAGAGAAATCATGGTTGAAGTAACTACCAAGAGGCATTTCTGTTGGTGTTTGTAGAATATAGAAAGCAATGTTCCTTCAACTCACTTTCAGGGATATCTATACTTTTCCCTTTGGCCCTTGTAACATCTAAGCTTATTTCTAATACCAGGATACTTTTTTTGGATTGCCTTGTGTTTTGGTTACTTTTCTGTTGCTGGGATAAATGCCAAGAGCAACTTATAGACAAAAGAGTTTAATTTGGCTTACAGCTCCAGAGAGAAAGTTTATAATGGCAGGGGAGGTATGGCAGCAGGTGGCTGTAGCAGGCAGCTGGCTGATCACATTTCATCAGTACATCAGGAAACAGGTAAAACTGAAGTGGGGTGAGGCTATACACTCTCAAAGCCCACCCAAAAGGATGTCCCTCCTCTAAAGGTTCCCTACCATACCCAGCCCAGAAACCTCCACAACAGTGCCACCAACTGGGAACCAGGCATTCAAATATATAAGCCTACAAGAGCCACTTCTCATTCAAACCCCCACACCCTAGTACATAACAGTACTTATTGTGTATTTGTTACATTTATTATAGTGTTGCAAGAGATACTCAGGGTTTTCAGATCCTGACAACAGATACTGACAAATGTTACTTTCAGACTACCAAACAAGACAGGGTTCCTCTCTTGATTATCAACTGGCAATACACCTGTTCCCCAGGCCGGTCAGACCTCGAGGGCCACGGGTAGGTTAGTGTGGCAATGGAGGCTTTCACAAGCTGTCCTGGGTATTCCTACTGAGTCTTACAATGACTACTCTGGGAGGCAAAGGAATCATGACAAAAGCCTTGGTTTGATCCAAGTACCCCCAGAGTTCCTGAACTTTGTCCTGGCTCACTTGCAGCAACAACACTCTCATATTACATCTTTGCTATTGCTCTTCAGAAGGCAAACCAATTAGTATGTGACTGTAGGATTTAACCAAGCTCCCAGCAAATATGTTTTATTTTCACAGCTGTGCTCACTTGCTTACACAATGCTATTTCAAGGGAGATAGCATGACATAATGTTGGTGACAGCACAATTGTCATCCCACTCAAGAGAAGAATGTTGTGATTGCAATGGAAAAGAAAAGTGTGCCTTTCATCTGAAAGCCTAAATCCCATTTCCAGCCATCATCGCAACCTCTGAGCTGGGCTGGGACTGGAAATTACTACAAGCTGCTGAGCGACAATGATGTCATCTTGCCACCCACCAATGCTATGGGTTTGACAGCCCAGACGATGGCTTATACTCGAAGGAACACAGCTCTGACTAAGTTGACAAGTTTTGGGTATTTGAAAGGAAGTATATTCATAAAAAGTTACTCTGTTCCCTGTTTTCTCTTTTGGTTTGGCAACTGCTACTACGGTAACATTACAGCTACGACAAGGAGCCATTAGCTTCCCAAGGAGCCACGGCCAACAGTTCCCCCTGTGTGGAATTGTATGAGTTCTTGGTTCCATCTGATTAGGGTTTTCACAGCTTGGGACTCTGGGAAACAAAGGATTAAAGTGTACTAAGTGTACGTGCTACTGTCATTCCTTCTGCAGTTTTCTCTGCTATAATGCCAATCTCTCGGGCTTTTCAGTGTGGATGCTCACACACAGTGTGCTGAAGCTGTAATGGGTCATAAAGTGTATTTCCGGCCTGCTCCCCCCTGCAGCTGTTCCTGTGTGTTTGGGGGATGCTGAGCATGTTTCTCTATGCTTCAGTTCTTCTCTGGGAAAGGAGACATGCTTCGGCATCACCTAGACATGTATTGAGGAACTGTATTTACCAACAATCCTAAAAGTGGGGATAAAAGAAAAAAAATAATTCCAGAAGCAATTGTCTATAAGGAGCCCTGGACACAAATGAGCCCTGGAAGGAAAAACAAATAAATAAATTCATGTGCACTCTTGTTTTACTCAGGGCTTAGTTTGGGCTGGGCAGGGATCAATGGAAAAACTGATTTTAATTCCTTAGTTATTATCGTTCTTCCCTATCCAATATTCTTTCAAAGGATTTACAACCTGTATGTTCAAAGTGGGGCTTAAACCTTACCAATGAGGACCGGCAATCACACGTGAACCCTGGTCTGAGCAGTGAGGCCTGTCTGCTACAGCGCCCCCTCTGGTGAAGAAGACTCTCAACAAGTACTTCCCACAATCAGGGATGATGAGGGCTACTTATGTCATCACCCTGTTTAGCCGGTCGTGGGTGCTGATTCTTCACACCCATTAGCTGGCACAGGAGAGGCAGAACACTGCAGTGTATTTCTTAGAAGTAAGGGTCATCGGGCCTGAAAACGGTCCTTTCTCTCCCCACTGCCTTGCTGTCTGGTTGTCATTCTGCTCATCATCAAACTAGTGTGATTAGCACCAAATTTACGTGGGATTGTATTCCCCACAGGCTGTGAGCATGGCTTCCATTCTAAAATCTTCTTAAAAGCCCCTATTCGGGGCTTGTGTATCCTATTGACTTATATACCCTCTAAAAAGTTACCAGATCTGAGATGCCTAGATTTCCCTTGACTAAATCTTCGAAAGGAGCCCCTGATGAGATGTTTTATTTATGAATTTAATATACACATCCAAGTAAATCATTCTTTATATGAAAGTTGCATAGTTAAGATGTGCAAGAAATTTTTAACAGTGAGCTTTTTTAAAGGCACCATACGGTGTCAAGATACACACGTTAAGACGTGTTAGTGAAGGAATAAGACTAGACGCATAGTGCTGAGGTCTCCTAGACCATCAAACAAGCTTGCTGACAACATATGAGAAAAGCTCTACTTCAAAGCTTTTTGGATTTCAGAATAATAAAGGATTGTCTACCTTTTTTCCCAGGAGAAAAACAACTGATTTTTTTTTACATTCAATTTCTCTAAGTGATAAAAACAAAACAAACAAAACAAAAATAAAAACCCTGAAGTTCAGCCTCTGACTACAAACTTCTTAGGACATTTAAATAGCTGAGCACAAAAGGACTGAACATCAAATGTTGCTATTAACTTGCTTAACCATTTTTCCATTCTTATTTGAGCCTCAAACAGGTTTCCTACATCCCAAATCAGCAGGAAGTAATTTTAAGAGAGCGAAGTCCCATTCCCAGAAGGTGGGGTGGGTGATTTTTTTTTTATTTATCCCCCTCCCTTTGGTCATTTGATGGGTTATAGATGTTTGTTGTTATTTAGGGGGATTGGTTACAAGTTGTTAAATGTTCTTGTTAAATAGGTTTTGAAGGATAGACCCAGGGATTTCTCTCTTTTTCTTTTCTCTGTCCTTCCTTCTCTTCTATGTAGGGAGAAAAGACTTTTAAAAAATGGAATATAGACATAATATAAAAATAATTTAAAAAGGAACAGATTATTAAATATGCTTTTATATCTCTGATAATGATACAAAATTAAAATTATAT
>CAJQZJ010033130.1:5426415-5440185 GCA_907164525.1 Lophiomys imhausi
TTTGTATCAGGTGGCCTTGAGCTCTGAGATCTGCCTGTTTCTGTCTCTAGTGTGTTGGGATTAAGGGTGTATTCTTCCCCAATGATGTGACTAAGGGTGTGCACCATCACCACCCTGTTTCTTGTAACTCTAGAATTTATAAGACAACTAACTCTATAGTGATCCTCCTGTCTCTGCTGGAGGTAAAGGCATGGGCTAACACCATGCATTATTTTACCTTAGCTCTAAGTTTTTTCAACTCTTGGAGGTTTGTAAAACCAGGTTGAACAGCTGTCACCTTTAATTTATTTACAGTGTTTTAAACCTGTTACCTGCTTTTTAATGCCAAAACCATGGAAATAGCCTATACCTCTACAAAAAAATTGTTGAGACAGGATCTCATTAGAGAGCTCTGGGTGTCCTGGAACTCCATATGTAGAGCAGGTTGGTCTCAAACTCACAGAAATTTGTCTGCTTCTACCTTTGATGCTGGGATTAAAGGCATGAGCCACCACACTCAATGACAATTCAGTTATTAACATCTATGCACCAAACAAAATGGCATCCAAGTTCATAAAAGAAACACTACTACAGTTAAATGACATATTGACCCTCAAACACTGATAATGGGTGGCTTCAATAACCCACTCTCACCAGCAGGTTATCTAGACAAAAACTAAACAGAGAAGTGTTGGAGCTAACTAACATCAGAAACCAAAAATGACCTAACAGATATTTACAGAACATTTCACACAAACACAAAAAAGTACCTTTTTTTTCTCATCACCTCATGGAACTTTCCAGAAAATTGACCACATACTTGGACACAGAGCAAGTCTCAACAGATAGAAGAAATTTACAATAACACACTGCATCCTATTTGATCCCCATGGAATATCATTGCATATGAACAACAACAGAAACAACAAAATGCTTGCAATCTCTTGGAAACTGAGCAACTATTCATTATTAAGACAGAAATTAAGAAAGAAATTAAAGACTTCCTAGAATTGAATGATAATGATATATAACATACCCAAACTTATAGAATACAATGAAAGCTAAGAGACAAGTTCATAGCACTAAGTGCCTACATGGAAAAAATTGGAAAGATCTCATATTAGTAACTTAACAGCACACCCAAAAGCTCTAAAACAAAAAGAAGAAATCACACTCAAAGGAGAAGATGGCAAGAAATAATCAAATTCAGAGTTGAAATCAATCAACCAGAAACAACAATAACAAAAAAATACAAAGAATCGGTGAAATGAAGAATTGGTTTGTTAGCTCTCTAAGAAGCCAGGGACAAGTCTCACTCACTACCTTGGGCTCCTCCAGCCCTCTTGCCCTACCCCTACCCTAAACCTTTCCAGTCCAGGGTCCTTGTTTCCCTTCCCCTAGCCTCTGATCCCTATACAACTCAACCATTTTGGCTATATGTTCTCTTGGCCTCTTGCCTTGTTCTTGGCCTCTTGATCCACAGCTCCTCTTTTGGTCTACTTTCACCTCTCTCTTCTTTTCCTATTTCACTCTCCCCTGTGGTAGGTTTAGTGTTAGCATATAATAGCATAGGGAACTTGGAGTAAGGCTGGACTTTAAGATAAAAAGACTTACTTCTGAAGTGACATGTCCTTGGGAACTCGCCAAGGGCCAGGACCTCTTTGATCTTAGGGCTAGAGGCAGGACATGCCCCCTGAGGTGCCTGGACTCTGGAGGTTTCCTGTCATTTCACAGCCCTCTGTGAAAAGCATCTGAATGACATGTCCTGAGGCACCTCCCCATATCTGCGACGGGCTGTGAATTCACACCCCTCTACAAAAAGTTTTTTTGAGAAAGACTGAGCCTAGGGGCATAACTTGAAAAGAGCACAAAGCCTCTGCTGAAGATATATAAGTTAAGATGCAGGTAGACAGGGAGTGGGCTCCTCTTGTTGTTTCACCTCCTCTTGGTCTGGCAGAGAACTCGTTTCAATATCATCAGAAAGTTTCACCCTCTGATGTTGACCTGTTTCAGGGTCTGGAGAGGAGACAGATTCTCCCTGAGATTCAGGAGTGCTTAGATGCAGAACTCTGAGACTTTGGGTCTTTGCAGGC
This sequence comes from Lophiomys imhausi, assembly GCA_907164525.1. Taxonomy (NCBI): domain Eukaryota; kingdom Metazoa; phylum Chordata; class Mammalia; order Rodentia; family Muridae; genus Lophiomys; species Lophiomys imhausi. Next base: position 5,428,488 of record CAJQZJ010033130.1, read on the forward strand.
CATAAGCATCTGAATAGGTAAGCCTCCTGGGAAACGTTCATATGTTAATTGGTCTTAAAACCATGGAGGCAATTCCTGTTTGATAAACTATCATAGAAATTCAGAGACTTTAAAACTGAAAAATTGTATGAAGACCAGCCATCCATTAGGACTCACTTTTAGAGAAAAATATCCTTTTGAGAAACCTTAGGTTAATGTTAGAAGTTTTAGGTGCTAGGTTTCATTCAGAGTTAGGGTTTGGGTTTAGGATTGAGGAATTTTTATAGACAATTGTTAGGTAATTGTTAAGTATTAATAAATATATGTGTGATAAATAAAAATTTACTGTTATGCTCCCCTCTTCCTTTTCTCTCATGGCCTGGCCTATTCTGCTGGCCATGTTCAGTCTGGACTCTTCCAGATGCTTCTGGTCAAACTCTCCCTCATGTCTACAATAAAACCTTTATCCTCAACTAGGAATGATAATATCCTCATTTTTCATTCATGGTTCTTTGAGTCAGTCAGTTAGATTGACAAACGCTTAGCCAAATTAACCAAAAGGTAGCAAGAGATCCAAATTAATAAAATTGGAGATGAAAAGGAAGACAACAGAGACCGAGGAAATCCAAAGAATCATAAAGACATATTTTAAAACCTGTAATCTACCAAACTGGAAAATCTAAAGTAAGTGAATAATTTTTTTTGATATATACAACTCACCAAAGTTAAATCAAGATCACATAAGCAATTTAAAAAGACCTATATCCCATAGTGAAATAAAAGCAGTAATTAAAAGTCTCTTGGCTGGGTGGTGGTGGTGCATGTCTTTAATCCCAGCACTTGGGAGACAGAGGCAGGTGGATCTTTGTGAGTTTAAGGTCAGCTTGGTCTACAGAGACAATTCCTGGACAGCCAGAGCTGTTACACAGAGAAACTTTGTCTCAAAAAACAAAACAAAACAAAAAAGTCTCTCAACCACAAAAAAAGGCCCAGGGTCAGATGGGTTTAGTGCAGAATTCTACCAAACTTTCAAAGAAGAATTAAAGCCAATACTCCTCAAATTATTTCACAAAATAGAAACAGAAGGCATCTCCATTGATTGGCAGCTGCAGGGGGGTGGGAGCTTCACAGAGTAAGCAGTTTGAAGCAGGCAGTTTTAACAGAAGCTAAGTTAAGGAGTTAGCTGGAGGGGTTCCATACAAACAGTCAATTTTCACAAAGCCTAAGATAAAGTTATCTAGGATATCTTGCCCTTTGATTCCTAGAATAAGAGTTGGGTAATTTTCCATGGGATTCTCCATCAAGGAGATCAAATTCAAGAAAAACCTAAAATGGTCTTAGCAAGAATACAAGATAAAGGAACCTTTACATTGTCTTGCCCTGTCATATCAGTTCTATATACAAAAGACAAATGGGGACAGATGGACTGAGAAAGAAATCAGGAAAACAACACCTTTCACAGTAGCCTAAAATAACATAAAATATCTTGGATGAACTCAAGTAACAAGCAAGTGAAAAACTTGTATGATAAAAACTTTAACATGCTAAAGAAAGATATTGAAGAAGGTATTGTAAGACCAAAAAAGGAACAAGAACAATATACCTTGCAAGTTAATGGGAGACCAAAACAGAAAAAAATTATACGTTGCAGATTAAGAGTTCTATTTGCACTTAAGAATAAGTTCCCATTTGTCCTATGTTGGTTTGACCCATCTGCACTGATGTGCTCGACCACATGTGGGGAGGAAATACTTCAGAAGGTATGCTCACTCCTGATTGGACCGGATGAAAAATACAGTGGCCTTGTGGGATTGTCTTTTAAACCTCTGCAAGGTGTGACTCATGACCATTTTCTAGGAACCTAGAGATGGACCTGGCCAGAGAGTCCATCAACCTAGCCAGTATCACTAATTAAAGCTTGGTTCAAAATTGGCTTTAAACTTAGATAGTGGTCTTATTCTCAGCAGTGGGATTAATGATATCAGAAGATGGAATGATCTCCTATGATCATGGATTAGTAGTTATTAATAGTATTAATAGTAAAATAGTAGTATTAATATAAAATGGCCATCCTACCAAAAGCACTGTACAGATTCAATGCACTCCCCATCAAAATAACAACACAATTCTTCATAGATCTTGAAAGGTCAATTTTCAGCTTCATATAGAAACAAAAACAAACAAACAAACAAGCAAAAAGCCAGGATAACTAAAACAATCCTGATAGAGGCATCACCATCCCAACCTCAAATTGTACTATAGAGCTATAATAATAAAAACTGCATTGACATAAAACCAGACACACTGATCAATGGAATCAAACTGAATTCCAGATGTAAATCCACACACCCATAGACACTTGATTTCTGATAAAGAAACCAGAAATACACACTGAAGAAATCATCTTCAACAAATGGTGTTAGTCAAACTAGATAGCTGCATGTAAAAGAATACAAATAGATCCATGCATAATATTCAATTTCAAATGGATCAAAGAACTCAATATACAACCAGATAAGCTGAACTGGATAAAAGAGAAAGTGAGGAATAGCCTTGAACTCACTGGCACAGGAAAAGACTTTCTGACAGAACACTGATAGCACAGACAATAAGATCAACAATTAATAAATGGGACCTCATAAAAATGTAAAGCTTCCACATGGCAAAGGACACTGTCATTTGGACAAAGCAGCAGCCTACAGAATGGGGAAAGGTTTTTACGTACTATACATCTGATAGAGGGCTAATATCCAAAATTTATAAAGAACTCAAAAACTGGATCTCAAGAAAGCAAATAAGCCAATCAAAAATGGAGTACAGATCTAAACAGAGAATTCTCAAAAATAAGAAACTCAAATGGCTGAGAAACATTTAAAGAAATGTTCAACACCCTTAGTCATCAGGGAAATGCTAATCAAAACTTTTAGATTTTATCTTACACCAATCAGAATGGCTAAGATCAATAAAGCAAGTGACAGCTCATGTTGGCAAGGATGTGGAGGAAGGGAAACACTCCTCCATTGTTGGTGGGAGTGCAAGCTTAGACAATCACTGTGGAAATCAGGGTGAGAGTTCCTAAGGAAAACGGGAGTCGATCTACCTCAAGAACCAGCTATTCCACTCTTGGGCATATACCCAAAGGACATTTCATTCTACCACAGAGACACTTGTTGAACCATGTTCATTGCAGCTCTCTTCATAATAGTCAGAAATTGGAAACAATCTAGATATCAATCAGTGAATGAATAGGTAAAGAAAATGTGGTACATTTATTTACACAATATTATTCAGGCATTAAAAAATGAAATAATGAAATTCACAGGTAAATGGATGGAACTAGAAAAAGGTATCCTGAGTAAGGTAACCTACATATACCCAGACAGAAAAATATGGCATGTATTCATTTATAGGTGAATATTAGCTATTAATTCAATGATAAGTTACAATCAGATCTGACAGGGGGAGACCTCCTGAAGATTTTGGATCCAGAGAGAAGGAAAGAAATCAAGAAGATCAAACAGGCCAGGTAATATAATTTGCTGATCATGGGAACAGCTCTGAGATCGACTAAGACATGAAAATGTCTCTGGCTTGGACTGCAGCTATACATGGCCAACAAGTATTTGACTACAAAATTCTTAGGTCCTATCATGCCATCCTTTCAAATGACCTAGATACAAATTTATTTTATAGTTTAGTTATACAGTCCAAACTAGCTTATAGAAAAAAATAAATACCTTACCTACTCAAACAGAGAGAAGAAAATCATCTTTAACTGAACTGTGCTCAGTACATATTCCATATTACATTAATACAGAAATGTATAATACCCTTGAAAGTTTATATGTTGTAGAGCAAGAGGACAAGACAGGTAGCCCAGCTGATCGTACCTCACAGATGACCTCAATAACAGTTTCCTCAAAATTCTGCATTTGGGACAATTTCAAAATGGCTAGCTAGATTGTCCAGCATCATAGACTGTTCCAGTCAGGACTTCAGTTAAGCTCTGAGCTTTCTCAGCATGCAGAGAAAGCTTACAGCAAAACTTACAGCTAGCTTTCTTTGTTTCTTTGTCTCTTCCTTCCTTCCTTCCTTTCTTTCTTTTTTGAGACAGGGTTTCTCTGTGTAGTCCTGGCTGTCCTGGAACTCACTTTTTAGACCAGGCTAGCCTTGAACTCACAGAGATCCTCCTGCCGCTGCCTCACAAGTATTGGGATTAAAGGTGTACTTTCTAAAGACTGGACAATATCCCAATTTTCTTGAGCCCCCTAAAAATAAAAATTATGTCCCTAATCAGCAAGAAGAATTTTTGACAACTACACCCCATTCCTAAGAGGGAGTGGATGGTTCTTGCTCATTCTATAGGTAATAGATGTTTGTACAGTTTTAAAGGGGTTGGATATAGGAAAGATAGGTAAAAGGGTAGATTATTGAATTGACTTTTAAACTAAATACTTTTTAAAATTGAAAAATATTAATAAGCCAAAATTCTTACATTGGTATAAATCTTTGTATATTTATACAGATTTAAGATTATATTGTTACAATATGCTAAGGAATAGTACCTATGTAATTCTTAAAAATGGAATGTTAAATTCTAGTTCTTATGAAAGCTGCTATTACCATCTATTTAGGATAATTAAGAAATGCATAGCATTAGAAGTTAGGCAACCAAACTTATGGTCATGTTAGATACTAGTTTAGTTAATTACAAAAATGTTTTCTAGGTTGACTGATAAAAAGTATCTGGTAAAGCCAGGCGTGTTGGGACATGCTTTAATTCTAGCACTTGGTAGGCAGAGGCAGGTGGATATCTATGAGTTCAAGGTCACCCTGGTCTACATAATGCATAATGAGACCAGGACAGCCAGGGCTGTTGCACAGAGAAACCCTGTCTGGAAAATCCAAAAAACAAAACAAAAAACCAAAACAAATAAACAACAACAAAGTACATGATTTTAAGAAATAGCTGAAAATAAACAATTCAGATAAGATAGATGGTCTTCAAAAACCTCAGAGATGTACAGTATATGGCATTTAAAGATATTTTATTAATTTAAGGCTTTTTCAACAATGAGACAGGTCTCCTGACAGTACACCCATTCTACTTCAGAGAGCATGTAAGGCTTCATATATGGCAATCTAACCACTGGGCGAGAAAATGTCCTTATGTGAATTACAGACAAAAACTGCCCAAACAGGACAAGCTGGATGCAGAACATTTGACTGCTAAGCTTTGCAAGGACAAGGTAGGCAAGTCCTTTATAATTTCTGCTTCACAGAAAAGTCTGTCAGATATTCTGAGACAGAAGGCTGAAGATGACACTCCAACATCAATTTTGGGGGACTGTCCAGGCAGTCAAATATCTCTGTTAGTACTATACTTTTGGAAGCTGCTTGCCTACACTTCCTACATATTCAAATAACATTTATTCCTTCTTAAGTCTCTGATGAGGTTGAAGAGTAGGTAGTTATAGTCTCACAGTTAAGCTTGAATTGTTTAGGATGATAAAAATTGATAGACAGTAGAATACTTTATCCAAGGTGTCAAATATACAAATGTAAATTTTAGCTCATACTTTTCATGATTTTTATTATTCCATGTAGTTTTTTATGGTAAGCAAAAGAGCCTTTTATTAGACTAAAAGTGGAAGATGTAGGGATAAAGTTATTATGCAATTCAAGTACTGATTTCTGTACTCTTCCATATCTGGTTGCAATCCTTGTTCTGAGAATTGCCTGTCTGAATGTTGTGTAAACACAGTTGCCCAATTGTCCCCTTATATGCCAATAAAGCAGCTTACATCCAATCACTGAGCAGGGCAGAGAATAGGGACAGACTTCCTGCCCTCCAGGGGAGGAAGAGTTAAACAGAGGAAGTAGGGGGCTTCAGCCAGAAGCAGAGGAGAGGAGACACCAGGAGAGTCAGGTGAAGCAGGAAAGTCACAAAGTGCAACCATCTCTGAGATTTACATTGGGAGGAAGCCAGATTAGTTTAGGAAGTTAAGAATAGAGTAATAACTGCTCAGCTTTTCTATTGTGAAGCTTGTTTAAAAAATAATATAATACAGTATCAATTATTTGGGTGATAGCTGGGTTAAGAGAGAATCCGAGAAGCAAACAATTATATAAATTATATAAAGCTACATTAACAGAAAGTGATTACACATTTTGTAGATAAACAAAATGATTTTGGGGTTTGCATGTGGTGATTCAATCATGGCAGTAGAAACATGGAAAATGTTGAGTGTCTGTCCCGTGGGGTTCTAGTCTTGTTACCAAATGTTACTGCATACCCTGTATTGATGGAATAAAATGTTTGTCCTTAAATATATAATCATATATGAAAATATTCCTAACTGACTCTGAGTGATGTTTTATTTGCATTGATTCAGGAAGCCCAATCTGAGTGACAGGTGAGTAATACAGCATGGAACACAATAAGACTCTCATGGCAACCACAGCAGACAAAATAAATGCACAAATTCCTCCCCACCTTCTAACCCAGCACAGGATGAATGATTGAATATTAAAAGTAATGGGAAGCCCCACAAGCAGAGATGGAAAGAAACACTTCATCAGAGCTTGAGACTGCAAACAATAAGAGGTATTAGTACCAGTCATTTTCTATTTAACTCCTTTCAGAAGAACTGATAAGAGAGACCAGTAGTTCATTTTAAATTGTTTATAGTCTACAGAAGATATTAGTGATATCATTGCTGTCAATGTCAAAAACCTCCAGAACTTTCTAAGGACTGCTCCAGAGATGGTGGAGCAGATGCCTCAGATACTCCAGCCAATGAGGAAGATCCAAAGAGATGCTGAAGTCTCTGCACATTGGCAGGCTAGATCCACCTCTCCTTCCAGTCATCTCTCTTGGTAATTATTCAGCACATGTCTCAGAAATTGGACAGTATGATATAGGAAGGGGCTATGGGAAAACATGCAGTGTGGATTTTAACCTATAAAAATCTTCATTAGTCATTCAGACTCACAAAAATTTATAGAATTCGTTTGTTTGACTAGAAAGAAAAACAACTGTGTCACCTTCCCCAGTGTCACCATGAGCCCAATAAAGGGCCACATGATTTTGCCAGGCTCATGGCAGATTTGGGAGCTCAAAATCTGAAGCCACTGAAGGGACAGACCAAGAAGAGTTTGATGGCTTCCTGTTGTTATAACAAATGCCCAAGATAATAGACTTTAGAAGAGGAAAGGTTTATTTGGGCTCACAGTTTGAGAGGTTTCAGTCCATGGTTGGTTGGTCCTGTTGTTTTTGGGCCTGTGGTGAGACAGCACATCGCAGAAGTAAGCACATAGTTAAGGACACTTCATCACATGGCCCAGACATGACAAAGTGGAAGAATCTAGAGTCTCGCAGTCACCCTCCAGAACACATCCCTGATGACCTGAGATTTCACACTAAGCCTTGCCTCTTCAAGTTGCTACCACCTCCCAAAGTACCACTTTGAAGAGCAAACCTTTAACATAAGAGCCTTTGAGAGCATTCCAGATCCAAACATGGCAAGAAGCCTGCCCTAGAAATACCATCCACATCATGGAAAAAGATTGGATGGATAACCATTAAGTTCATTTGTTCTACGGGTGCTGGGAAATGACCTTCCAAACTCTGGAAGAGCAGCAAGTGCACCTATCAATGGAGCTATCTCTCCAGCCCACAGATTTAAAATCTTATATAAAGTATCTACTTAGATTCCCCTCTTTAAAGTATCTGGAATTAATTTATATGTCAAATTATATTTATGTCATGTTGACCAGAAATAAAGCTTCAGGATGCTCATTTGTTGTTTATAACATCAAGAGAAAGAAAATTGATATTTCCTCCTTAGAACATGTTTTTGGTGGTGCTGGGGATGCTAGGCAAGAGCTACACTGAGTTTATCATTTTTCCTTTTGCTGAGACAAGATACTATTGCGTAACTCAGGCTGGCCATGAGTTTTTTTATATAGCCTATGCTGTCCTTGAACTCATGATTCTGCTTTAGCCTCAGAGTTCTAGGATTATAGGCACACACCAGTCATCTGAATAAAACTTTAATATATTGCAGGAGGGACCTCTTATAGAACTGTGTGAGAATAAGTGAATTTCATGTGACCTCAGCTTATGATTTCCCCCTCAAAAGAGCTTATATCTCTCAATCCAAACTTAAAATTCCCTACATTATAACTTTTCAGAAGGCAGGAATGATTTCTCATCGGCCCTTATATTCTTTGAGTGTGATCCTAAATACTCCATACTGATTTAATGAACACGTTAGCAAATGTTTACATATATTTTATGCAATTTGTAAAACTCTTCTGTTAATGTACCTTTAAACTATCTATTAATAATTCTAAACAACTTCTAGCTAACCCACCCGATGCACATTAGAAAGGTTACCAAAAAGAAGATATTCTCAGGCGTGGTTCCTTGGGGCAACTCATCAGCCAATGCCAAAGGGAACCCAGCAAGCAACAGCACCCCAGTGGTCACTCAGCTATCTTGATGGCAGTTGCTGCACGCCCCCCCCCCCCCTTGGGGCTCTCGTTTGAATTAGCTGAAGCCCCTGGGCCCGGTGTAGGAGCTGGCTGTCGCTACACTCTCACTTGAGGCTGATCTCTTCTGTTCATAGTTCTAGGTGCAGGCTGTTGGCACACTCCCACTTGGGGTCTCCGACTTTTCCTGTCCTCTTGGCCTCAGTGACGGCAGTTGCACCCCCTTCACTCGGCACCTCGGTCTCTAGGCAGGTGCTACACTCGCACCACTGGTGCTTTGGTGCTGCACCCCACCTTGAGGCCTTGGACTCTTCTGGCATTCCATGAGGACTCCATGCCTCGGCTTTCACGGTTCCAAATCAGCCTTTACCCAGGCTCCACCCAACCTATGCTGCAAGTTTGGGCAGCAGCGACTTTCAGGAAAATGTTGTGTAGTGTTTTTTGAGGTTAAGCAGAATAAGAATTGAAGTGAAGCAATGCCAAGCAAAAATGCCCCGTCTAGTTACCAGGCCTTTCTTTTTATACTGACTCCCTCTAATTATGCACCAGGATGTTTTCTCATTGGCCAACCTTACGCTGTCCTCCCAAGGTACACCTGTTAACCAAGACCACTCGCTCTCCCAGGTGTTCCCCACAGGTGCCAGTCTTTAAGCTAATTTCGTATGCCTCTTCTATGAGTCTGTTTTTCAGAAGCCCTTACATACTCATTCATCATAACTGTGTTTCCAAAGAAATCCAAACCACTACACTATTATTTTTTATTTTTTATTACTGTTATATACCTTCACCTGCATTTCTATTTAAAGAAGTGTGGAAGTTGTAAAAAAGAGGTGAATGTTCACAGTGGAGTATTACTCAGACTTAAAAAAAGGAAATTCTGCAATTTGTGACCCATAGATACTGATGTCACCTTTATAGTAAATCTAAAAAAAGAATTAAACTTGGAGAAGTTTACCAAGGAAAGTTACCAAGGGCTGAAGGTGGATAAAATAAGAGATTTGGTTTAAGGGTACACTCTTTATTGATGAGTAACTTCTGAGAATTGAATGTTCCATGGGTAATAGTCAATAATAATGTGTTGTATATTTAAAACTTACTAAGCTTATATCTGAAGTATTCTTAGCATTCCTCCCACCAGGAACAATATGAAGCCATGGACATGTTAACACATTTCCTGTGTGCTTGAAAAAGAAACAATTTCTTATTGTCTATTACATCTCAACAGCACTTGGTAGGAGAATATAATCTTCAGAAAGTGACTTCTATAGACTGGTTTCCTTCTCTAGGGCCAAAAGTCTGGTTTGGGAACAGAGCTGTAAATGACTTAGTGAACTGGCCAAGGATAATGCTGTGGCCCAGGGTAGACGTGTTGTTTCCTCTCATCCCAGCAAACCCACTTGAGAGGACCCAGTACCCTCAGGTCCCTCAACACCATGAAGTTGTCAGCCAATGAGGCACTTTTGCTATTGACTCTCAGCCTGATGTGGGTTATAGCCAGCGAGAGGCAAGTGGGTGAGCCATCTTATGCTCACCTATGAGGAGAGCACAGGGCCATTTTTGCCCTCCTCTTTTTTTTTTTTTTAATGATAAAGGCTGGGTCAGTGGGGCTTGTGGTCCCTGTGTAAAGCAGTTCCGTGCCATCACTGCCATGTAGTTCCTTGGTTTGGTACATTTTCACATAGGCAAACTGTTTCCTGCTTTCAAAAGAACACACCTGAGGGGAACCCACCCAGCTACAATCCTAGCAAGGCTCAAAAGCTCCACTCAGGCAGGAAGTTACTAACTGCAGCACTTCCAAGGACACTGTTACAGATGTCACGGAAAGAAAACCCTTGGTGCTGGCAGTGTCTGTGACTTTTTTTCACAGAAACCCCAAGTGTCTGGTAACTAATCTCTACTCCAAGCTGAAGAGGAAAGGAGGGACTGTGAAATATATTCAGATTGCTTCTCGGAGTTAATCATACAGTGACTTGTTTCCTCTCCTAAGAAAACATTTGACTTTTAACATCTGGCATTTGAGCTCTAGTGATGTGGACGTGGCTCAGTTCCTGGAGACAGGAGTGAGTTACACAGTGAGTCACTGGGCCACACCTCCGTGTACTTACCGAGGCCACCAGTATGGGATGGAGCACCATATCAGACTTCAGCTCTGTAAGTAATGCCAAGAGGGAGAAAGCTTAGAGTATCCCGAAAATGTGGGAACATTTCCTTATATTAGTTCAGGTTTGGTCTGGTTTCTCTGTGAGAGGGGTTTAGCACTAGGGTAAGTGACCACATGGCCTGAAGTGGAACCATCCTAAGCAGAAGCAACAATATTATAAACAGAGAAGCAAAGCCCTTCCCATTAGCAGTTGAGACCATGCACCCAACTAATTGGGATTTTCTAAGGAATCTCATGCTGGGAAAGGAAAAGACTGAAGCTTGGTGCCAGTCAGAGGGATTTTGTCTCCTGGAAGAGATTTCACACTGTTCCCACAACTTCTCAGTTTACTTTGTGGGAGTGACTGAAGCTGATACAATCATGGGCAGGAAACACCTTGACCAGGATTACTTACTTGTGTATACCTCTCACCCTCTGAATAAACCTGAATATTAAACCTGAATAAAAACCTCATGTCAGGGCCCAGAAAATGGACTTCAGAATGGAAGGTTTCCTATTCGGAATGGGACCACATTGAGTAAATCATTTTCTTCCTTTCATTAAATTCTTGGAATACATGAGACAAGGGGCCCAATCAAGCCCATTAAGGTGCCAGAGCCAGCAGGGTGGATGCAGACAGCAGGGCTTGTGGGTGAAGAGGACCAAGGCTTTGATTCTAACAACTCTGGTAATGATAAGACCAACACACCACCAAGCTGCTGTAGACTCCTTCTGTGGCTTCTCATAGTCCACATTCTTTTCGTTCTTATGGTTTCCTTACTAACAAGATGATGATCCTTTAGAATTTCCTGTGATTAAGTATAAATGGAAGGAAAATGATCTTTGGGTTTAGATAGTGCATAAATTGGGATCCTGAAGTCAACGGAGGTCTTAAGAGGCTAGAAATGAAAAATATTGAGAATATATATTGGATACAGTTAATACAGACTGTAGCCAGTCATATAAAGTAATTATAAAATATATTCATTCCTCAAAGCTTTTTATGAGAGTTTATTTTTAATTACACTTAATACAGTGTGTGTGTGTGTGTGTGTGTGTGTGTGTGTGTGTGTGTGTGTGTGT
>CAJQZJ010033130.1:5440195-5464404 GCA_907164525.1 Lophiomys imhausi
TGTGTGTGTGTGTGTGTGTGTGTGTGTGTGTGTGTGTGTGTGTGTGTAGACAACCTTCAGGAGTCGGTTCCTCCTTTGATCTTGAGGGTCCCAGTAATTAAATTCAGGAGATCAGGATTGGGGACAAGTACTTTTACCCACTATTTTCAAAATGTATTAACTTCATTTTACCAGTGAAAACAGATTTGATAAATTTTAATTGACTTCTCATAATCAGTCATAAAGTTCTAGTTATGGAATGGATTAAATTTGGGAAACAGAATAGGGTCATCTCTGAGACAAGCTGGAGACTGACAACGAGATAGGCCCCTGGGAGGAGATGGGGACGACTCTAGCTGAGACTCCTATCAGCAGGAGATATAGAGACTGAAGAGACCTCCCACTAGCTTGGTAGGACTTCTAGGGTAAGGAGGGGATAACCAACCCACCCACAAAAACGTCAACCCAAAATTTACCCTGTATACAAGATGGGCAGGGATAAAGATATAGCAGAGACTGAGGGAATGACCAACCAATGATGGGCCCAAACTTAGACCTACCCCAAGGGAGAGAGCCAACCCCTATCACTATTAATAATACTCTGCTATGGTTACAGATAGGAGCTTAGCATAACTGTCCTCTGAGAACCTCCATGCAGCAAAAGATCCAAACAGAAGCTGAGACTTAACTCCATTAGGTGGAGCATGGGGTGTCTAGTGGAAGATTGGAGGAAGGATAGAAAGACCCAAAGGAGACAAGAGCTCCACAAGAAGACAAACAGAGTCAACTAACCTAGGTGCATGGGGGCTCAAAGAGTCTGAACCACCATTCAAGGGGCATGCATGAACTGGACCTAGGCCCCCTACACATACGTAACTGATGAGCAGGTTGGTCATCATGTGGGCCCCTAGCAAGTGGAGTGGGAGCTGTCTCTTAGAAGGACTATGAGGCCTGCTGTTTGATTACTTGCCCTCAATGGAGCTGTGGTGCCTGGCCTCAATAGAAGAGGAAGCACTCAGACCTGATAGGACTCTATATGCTGGGGTGGGGTGGTACAGAGGAAAGAGAGGGCTCCTCTGTTCAGTGGAAAAGTGGAGGAAGGGTAGAAGAAGGGGTTGAGAGGGTGGGACCCAGAGGAGGGAAAGAAGGGGGCTACAATTGGGATGTAAAATGAAAAATAAAATAAAATAAAATAAAAAAGAACTGGAATGAGTCTCTTTTAGTTATTTGTGAAGTGAACTTTGTAGGCATCAGGTTATTGTGTAATTCAAATGCTGATTTCTTTATCTCCCATATCTTCTTCTGAGAATAACCTGCCTTAATGTTGTATAAACACTGCTCCCCAATTGTCCCCCGATATGCCGTAAAGCAGCCTACAGCCAATCACTGAGCAGGGGAGAGAATAGGGCTCAACTTCCTGCCCTCTGGAGAAGGAGGAGTTAAAGAGAGGAAATAGGAGAATTCAGCCACAGGCAGAGATGCATGAGAAGCCAGGAAAGATTCAGCTAAAACAGAAAAGCCACAAAGTGCAAGTAACTCTGAGATTTATGCTGGGGAGGGAGGAAGTCAGATTAGCTTAGTGGGTTAAGAGTAGAGTAATAACTGCTCAGTTTTTGTTTTATGAAGCCTGTTTAACAATATAATAGAGTCTCAATTATTTGAGTGATAGCCAGGTTAAGCGAGAAAGTGTGAAACAAACACAATTGTATAAGGTTACACTAACAGAACTTAGCTTTCAATTCACTTAAGAATAAATGGCTACAATATGCCAATGAATGTAAGACGAGGTCCTGCCTGTCTTACTTCCCACCTGCTTATTGATCATCCTGTTAACTTTGAACTTCCTGTTGCCTCCCGTGACACTACCAAATTATCTAGTACCTATGGTGGTTTAAATGAGAATTTCCCCTATAAACTCATGTATTTGAAAAATTGGTCCCTAGTTATTATCCCTGTTTGGGGAGGTCATAGGGAGGTTCACCCTTGTTGGAAGAAGTATGTCACCTGATCAACACATTTAAATCTTTCTTCCTACTCCACACTCATGCATAGTTTATGATTATAACAATAACCATGCAATGCAGGGTAATGGATTGGAAAGGTAGAGAACATATTACCTCTCTGAGTGGGTGACTGTGGACTATGACTGAGATGTTGTCTTTGTTAGGGTTTCCATTGCTGTGAAGAGACACCGTGGCCACGGCAACTCTTACAAAAGAAAACATTTAATTGAGGCTTGGCTTGCAGTTTCAGAGGTATAGTCTATTATCATCATGGAAGGGAAACATGGCAGCATACAGGCTTACATGGTGCTGGAGAAGGAGCCGAGAGTTCCACATCTTAATCCACAGGCAGCAGAAGGAGACTGTGTGTCATACTGGGCATAGCTTGAGCATATGAGACATCAAAGACCACCCCCACAGTGACACATTTCCCCTGGCAAGGCCACACCTCCTAATAGTGCCACTCCCTATGGGCCTATGGGGGTCAATTACAGTCAAACTACCACAGATGTATTTAAGGAATGGCAAGGACAGGGTGGCTATACAGTGAGGGAACTGAGAGCAATAGGGGACAAGATGAGGAGGTCAACAAGGGTGAATTTATGCAGGACCTAGTTGACCCTTATGGGGACCAGTTTTAACTGTGAAGAGAGGTTGGGAGATAAGCTGACTACGCATTTATAGGGAGTGGCAAGGGTGAGAATGGTGAAGGAATAAGCTTTGGAGACTCCGCTTCATAAAAGGATCAGAGTCATGCCGAGTCAACGTTTTCAGAACTCTGGGCAGTAACCAAGGGACTTGGATGGTCTAGGAAACATTTATTTTAAGAAAAAAAATGCTTGAATTTGAATTAAAACAGTGAACTCTGAAGGGTTTTAATTTGCTAGTCTCCATTACTTTTTGTTGTTCTCTGTGTCACATTGAAAATGAAAACCCACAGTCCCATGAAATTATCACAGGAAACCACTGTAGGACAGACACACTGGGATCCTCCACGGTCCATTCCTAGAGAACAGTCACTATGTGACCTTTCTGACATTTCTTGGGAGTCTGACTCGGGGAATTCGTCTGTGTTTGACCCAACTCAGCTACCCAGTGGAAGTCTGCCAGGGGCTGGTGTTTAATCCTGAGCTGCCTGAGTAACAATTGGAGAAACAGCAAGGTGACCAAAAGAACTTACAGAGGAAAGTTAGAGAATGAGATGTCCATGGAAATTTGAAATTTTACAGGAAAATTCTGGGATTCTAGAAAGATGAGCAGAGGCTTAGGGAAAAAAAATGTAAGGGGGTCCTGTGCTCTCACAATGGCCAGCTTTATACAAGCTGGAAGAACAGGCAGTTCAACTGTCTGGCAGAGTGTTGAAGGTATGTCACAGCATGTAGGTAGAGACTACAAAGATTGAGAGACGTAGTGGTTCCAGGTGCTTAAGGAAATCTTTCCAACCCTTTGTTGACAAAAGAAGCAAATGAACAGGGACTAGAATTGGCCAGACAGAACAAAAAAATATGGACTTGACAGAATCCAATCACTGAATGACAAAAATACACACCGTACCAATTACTTTTCTCATTGTGACCAAATGCATAACAGGAAACAACTTAAGGGAAAGAAAGGACACTCCAACATTATTAGTAGGAGACCTTAATAGTACACTTTCACAGTAATTAACTCATTAATGTGTGGTGCCCGAAGCTGAACTCATAGCCTCTCAGAAGTCAGAAAAGTGTTTCGCTACTGAGCAGCACTCTCAATCCTAGCCCACCTTAAATAATGGATAAAACAGACAGAAGGCCAATTACTATACAGGAGATTTGAATGACTCTATAAGCCAGATCTGACAGAACACTCCACACAATGACAACAGAACATACCTCCTTATCAAGTGCAGATGAACTTAGCCAGGTAAATAGTCCTATGCCATAAAACGAGTCTCAATAAATGAAAAGTATTGGAAGTACCAAAGTATGTTCTTCCACTACAATACAATGAATTTAGTGACTGACTACAGAAGGATTTTGGTAAGTTCAAATTGTACAAAAGTTAAGGAGCATAATCCTAAAATAATCTATGTATTAGAGAAATCATAAGGGAAATGAGGTGATTCTTTAAGATAAATTAAAACTTTACATCTTATGAGGTGCATTTGAGTAGTATGAAATCTGAGTATGTTTATAACAGGTGGGGAGATCAAGATAATAATAACAATAATAATGATAATAATAACTACCCACCAAGAAGGAGAAGCATAGGCTGCAGATCAACAGCAACCTTACAATGTTTCTGAAAAAACAAATGTAAGACGCTTCCTGGATCTCTCTGAGACCAGAATTACATTAGTACCAAACTGATGGGTCCAGCTATTAAAGGAAACTATGTATTTCCTAGGAATATGAGTGCAAAATCCTCCAAGAAAGTTTGTACCCCAAATCCAGCAAGATATAAATGGCATTATAGCCATAAGTAATTAGGGTTATGTCAGTAATGAAAATAGTCTGAAAACAATATCATAGGAAGGATAATGCCCACACATTCCCCTCTCCAGATTCAGAAAAGGGCACTTAGCAAATTATAAACCCTTTCCTGATAATGACACTCAACAGTGAGGACTCCTGGAATCTGCTCATACCAGCTACAAGGAAACCCAGTGGCAAGAATTATAATATACAGAGAGAGCAAAAGCTGCTCTGAAGTCAGGAACCCAAAAGGATGTCTGCTCTTAACTCTATATAACATAAAATGGGGGTCCTGACGAGGTCAATTGGATAAGAAAAACAAACGAAAGCAGCCATCCATCTTCAAACATAAGAAGTAAAACAAAGATCAGGGAAGGGAAGGCTTACATCACATAGAAACCTAAGTGTGTGTAGAAGCATTGTCTATAATAACTGCACAGTGGAGATAAATGCTCAGCATCAATGAACTGGTTGTGTGTGTGTGTGTGTGTGTGTGTGTGTGTGTGTGTGTGTGTGTGTGATGTATATGTATGTACATGTATACACAGACAAGATGGATGAACCTCAAAAACATTCTATTAAGAAAAAGAAGTTTGGCACAAAGTCATCATTTGACTAACATAAAAAGTTCCAAATCTATACAAGCAAAGAGTCAATAAGCAGTCACTCAGCAAGTAAACCAATGGGGACTGGGAACACAGCTCAGGTGCTAGAGAGCTTGCCTAGCTTTCATGGAGCCCTGGGTTTGATCCCTTGTACCAAGGTAAACCATGAATGGTGGCACATACCTGAAATCCCAGAATCCAGGAAGTGAATGAAGTAGGATCAGGGGTTCAAGGTCATCCTCAGCTACAGAGGGATTCCAGGCCAATCTGGCCTATATGTGGCCCTGTCTCCAAAAGAATACAAAAGAGAATCAATGCATTTGAAGTTTTTCTGAGGGAAAGGAAAATGTCCTGGAATTAAATAACAGTGA
This sequence comes from Lophiomys imhausi, assembly GCA_907164525.1. NCBI lineage: Eukaryota > Metazoa > Chordata > Mammalia > Rodentia > Muridae > Lophiomys > Lophiomys imhausi. The sequence goes on from CAJQZJ010033130.1 coordinate 5,445,607, forward strand.
TGTTAGTCCACTTGTACTGTTAGTACTGTTGGCTTTGGTTGGTGAGATGGAAACAGTGTGACTTAGAGTAGAAGGCTGGCCACACCAGAAAGACCAACAGTATGGTATACGATGGGAGGTTTAGGTGTTCCCAGAGGGGAAGGAACTGGAAATGAGATAATACGTGGAAATCATTCAGGCTCACAGAATGGAGCCCTATAATAAAAACTCTGAACACTGAGGTTTTGCTCAGTTTTTGTATTGAGATAAAAATTTTCTCACAATAAATTTTCCCACTTAAAAATGGCAAAGTATGAATTCTGCTGTGTAATCTTATCATTGTAAAAAAGGGAATAAAATAGAGTCCACCTCCATCACCTTGGAACTTGGTGGACCCTTGGTCTGAGGTCCCCTTAGTTGTTCCGTACTGCCCCCTTCAGCCATTCTTTTTAGCCTATCTCCACTCCTTGAGACTTCACATTCAGGCACCCACAGCCACACTTGACTGGACCTCAGATCAGTGGATCAGAGAAGCTTCTTGCAGTAGAAAGGAAATTAAAAACTGCACAATATGCAGGGAATGAGAGACTTCCAAGTATTCAGTCCTAAATGGGATGTCTTTATTAAACATCTTCATCAAACCTTGCCCCTCAAGCCTCAGAGAGCTGTACTGAAGAGGAGGAGGAAAGATTATAAGAGCCAGACATGGTGATGATGCCAAGGAAACAGCATCATCCAGACACAATGGGTCAGAGGTACATATGAACTCACCGAGACTGTGACAGCATGTGCAAGATCCGCTCAGGCTCAAGCCAGACAAAATCCCAACACTGCAAAGGGAAAGGGGGCACAAAGTCTCATTCCTAACTAAGAAGCTATTTTCAATTGATAACACGGTGATAGAAGGAAAAACAGTTTTCTCTAATGAGTGTCACTGGGTAAACTAACCACACTCCAGGGACGGCCCCATGCCCAAGGGTAATTGACCAACACAAAACAGAATCAATGTTTTTTATGAAATTTTTGTTTTGTTTTGTTATTTTTTGTCTTATTAGGTTTTTTCATTTTTACTGTTTTTGAGAGAGAGAGACAGAGAGAGAGAGAGCATGATATTGGATAGGTAAGGAGAATCTAGGATGAGTTGTAGGAGGAGAAGAATATGATCAATATATACTGTATATAAAATTTTTTAAATTAAAATATTAATAAAATAATGGGCAATGATTTTTCTAATGTAACCAGAAGAAAACCAAAGTAATAATACTAGTTTGACCAGAGATGTGACAATATTAGTTCAGATCCTGGATGTGAGAATAGATACCTATTCCTCTCACTAGGGAAGGACTTAAATAGCCCCTGAGAGGGACTTTGCTCTCGGTTTCCCAGAGCTTCTCTTTGAAACTGATGGCTTGGGTTGGTCAGAAGGGAACAGTGTGACTTAGGAAAGGAGACCGACAGCATAGCGTACAATGGGAGGTTCAGGTATTCTCAGAGGGGAAGGGACTGGAAATCAGATCCACATGTGGAAATCAATCAGACTCACAGAAGAGAGCCCCTATAATAAAAACTCTGAACACCAAAACTTTGTTCAACTTTTGTGATTGTCAATATTCCATCCTGTGGTCCTGACCTGACTCCATGGAAGAGAGACAACAGAAGCTCTGCATTTGCTACTTCCTGGACCTTTTCAGGGGGTGGGACCAGCAACACCTGTAAGTTGTGGAGTAGCAACACCTCCAGATGAACCAAGGTGAACAGGTGTCAGATCAGAAGCCTGAGATGGACAGAGAGGGGCATCCCTCACCCATTGCTATGTGAGCAGTTCCTGAATGTTCTGTGTGGGCCATCTGCTCACTTGGGTTAGCATAGAATATGAAACCCTCCTATTGGCTCTACTGAAGACAATTCTTTTAATTACCCAATATATATTTATTAATAACTATATGCACTTATAACAAATATAAACACTTACCTAACTACCAGCCCTAAGAATGACTATAACCCCTGTTACCTAACAACTAAACCTATTAATGACTATAACAACTATTATCTAACAATTCTAACCTTTTAGAAGGATACAGTTTGTGTGGGGCAGGTCCTCAGTTGCCAGGAACACGTCAGGAGTAGATCCTTTAAGACACTTAGTCAACAGTCTTTCTTCAGGAACATCTCAGACGTAGGTCCTTTAGGGTAAATTGGCTATGGCACCTTCACCTTAAATGAGGCTTGAGGCTTTCTTCTCTCTGGAAGAACTCAGCTGACCGTATGCCAACTTATTCAGTTTGTCTTAGCCAGTCAGCCACTCTTCCTCAATCTTTGAGGCTGGCCACAGTTCCATTCAGGCCGCTGTTTGAACTGGTCAAACCCCTCTAGGGAAAAGTGTGCCACAGGGTTTAGTCCTTGGCCTTTTGCTGCTTTGCTGAGGCCTTCTCTGCTCGCCAGCTTCTTTCTGCCTCAGGGAGGGCTGGCTGTAATTTTTCAGCTCTGTTTGAGATCAGCTTTTCAGTCCACCATCATTTTCTCCATCAGATGATACAAGCTGCCTTGCCTCTTGTTATCTGTCGTGGGAACTCTCTAGCATGGGAACTCTCAGGCTCCACCCACTTTGTCCTTAAATAGGGTCTCTCCTTTCATCTGACTTCAGCCTAATCTGGGGTCCGCCCACTTTCATAAGGCAATTAGCAGCTGAAAACAATGCCAGGCCATGAGCTTTTAGTCCATATGCTGCCATGCCAAGTGCCCACAATCAAATTGATCTTCATGCCTTGTATTAAGAGACTATATCAATACCGATGTAGCCCTATACAATCTTAAATTTGCATTAATATACAATGATCAATACCAATTTAGCCAAATATAATATTAATTTTGTATCAGTATACAAAGGTATAAAGCTATATTCAATAATCTGTCCTTTTTTATTGTTCTTTCCTGGTTAGATAGTAGAATGTTAAAGTCAGGTGCCAAATACATATGGACTGGACATTGGGAATGTATGCTAAGCCATATAACTCTTATAATCGTGGCCTATTTATTTCTGTTGTTTTGTATTGTATTTATAGTTATAAGAAAAAGAACCATTATTTGGACTGAAAGGGAGAGCTGTTGGGGGGGGGAAATAAATACCTTAAACTAAAAAAAAAAAAAAAAAAAAAAAGAAGGGAAGAGGATGGTGGGGCTGAGGGGGAGGAGGGTGGAAGGGTGGGACTGGAGGGGGTTAGGGAGGGGATTGTGATTGAGATGTAACTTGAAGAAATAAAAAATAAATTATTAAAAAAATGCAGTCAACGAAAACAAAAAAAAAGAGACTATATCAGAAGCCCCTAGATATTCACTAAATCTAATTTATTAATCTAATTCCCCTTACACTCTACCCATGATATGCTCACTGAACTAACCAATCTCAATAGAAATTACCTCAGTCTCGTCCAGTTTCTGCTGTAAGTCCTCTAAGCCCTCTAAAAAGCTCCCAGACAAAGAGATCACTGGTGGGTTTTCCTTTTCTCAGGACTCTGCAACTCTCAGGAGTTTCTCTCACGTTTCCTTGATTTTCCTTAATAAAACGTATGTTTGCTTTGCTTGCTCCTATATGTAAGTGTGAGTATGAGTGTGGATCGTGTGCACTTTGTGTGTGTGTGTGTGTGTGTGTGTATACCCATGCATGTGTGTATGAGAACATGCATGCCTTTAATCATCACTTATATGGACAATAAATCAGAAGCCATTGTCTCAGGTTGATTTTTGGTGACTGCTGATTGTCTGGCACATAAACCCTTGGGTCACACACACCAAGACTGAGAAAGGCCCCACTTGTCTCAAAGATGGACATCAATATTATCCATGGTATGTTATATTTGATCAGACATAATAAAAAACAATTAAATGAAGAAAAGAAGAAATTGTAGGGGGCAAGATGTTTACAAACCTTGATTCTTCTATTGCCTCATTTACAGGAAGCTATAAAGAGGAGTCAGAAGCTGACAAGGATGAGAAGCCACTGTATCTGCACTACAGATTGGAAATTTCAAATGCACAATTAAAAAGATTTACTGATAGGCAGTATGAGAAAGTGTGTAACTGAAGGCACAGCAGGGTCTTAGTTCCTCCTGTTATTACTCATAGTCCTTTAAGAAACTCAAAGCTAATATACACTTATTTCCTGTGACTATGTCTAAGGCACACATGCCTTTTAAGTATTTTTAAAGTTTTGAGTTAGTTTGTGCATGTGGAATATATGCATTGTATTTGTCTTATATACACATACAAACACTAGTGTGTGTGCATGTGTGTGCGTAGGCCCAAGGTAAAGGCCAAGTGTCTCCCTCCATTGCTCTTCATTTTAAATATTGAAGCAGGGTCTCTCATTGAATCCAGAGTTAACCATTAGGCTAGTCTGCCTAGCCAGCTTGCTCCGGGGATTTCCTGTCTCTGCCTCTCATGGACTAGGATTACAGGGAGGCTACAATACCTATCCTAGAGATCCTAACTCCGGTCCTCATGCTTGTGAGGTAAGGTCTTTATCCACTGATTTATTGTTCCTGTCTTTTGTTGTTGTTTTGAGATAAGTCTCATGTAGCTATGATGATCTTAAAAGTGCTGTGTATCCAAGTCCTGTCTTCCAAGGAGTGATGAGATTACATGTATATTGACCACTCTGGCTTCTCTTTTCTTCTCTCTTTCCTTTAATGTCAAACAACAGTAAACAGGGACCTATCAGTAATGTACTGGGCAGGCATTAGTGGGTCAATACTGTCCGTTGAGGAAACGATCTCTGGCTTCTGTCTACTTTTATCTGAGTCCTCAACCTCTGGATTATCAGGATGCACAGATGAGACATCCACCTGTAGTGTGTGGTGCTGGCCATTTTCAATAACCCAGGAGAGAGCCGCATGTGACAGTCTGATTCAATTAACTCCCCGGAACTGGATCCTGCCTTGCTTTCATTGTTTTCTCTGAAACTGTTCACTCTTCTCTATTTGTAGGTGGGTGAGATAAGGAGCAGGTCTCAGCAGGTAGCTCAGGTTGGACCCTCTTGCCTCCACTCTGCAAGTGCTGGGATTACAGAAAGGCCTGTGCCACCTCATGGCCTATGCCCAGTTCTTACATTCTCTTAATGGTTCTCTTCAGAACAGCGGGCTCTCTGGACCAATGCAAGAGTTGGAGATTCCTGAGTTTGCTGGACACATACATATAAAAGAAAGCTCCCTAATGTTTTCTCAATTTCCAAAAATAACCAGAAGGTTTACTAAAGTTAGGAACAGTCTATACCTAGGTAACTAGTAGTAGATTTAATACAGTCACTGAAGCAGAGAACACTTCTGGGGGAAAAAAAAAGGTCTTCTGACCTGGTGAGATTACAAATACAACAAATTTCAAGAAAAAAAAATTGGTAGTCATGAAACAACCCTCTCCACAGGGCTGATGCTTCCATGGGTGAACTCTGTCCAAATTATAAGGACAGAAACACTCTGTCAGATATCAAGTCTTCCAGATAGAAAATACAAACACTGTATGGCCTCTCATATATGAAGATGTAGGGATCAACAGGCTCTGGTCTAGTCTAATAGTAGAACTATTAACAGAAAGGAGAATTATGTTTTCAGAGGTGGAGAGAGAGGGATAGAATTAAGAAACAGAATTAGGGTTTGGGGGTTTAGCTCAATGTTAGGGCGTTTGCCTCACAAGTTCTTCTGGGTCAGGTAGGAAGTTAGAATTAAGGGGGAGATTTTCGATTTTCACAATGAAAGAGTTTTGAGAACAGAGGGTGCTGACAGTCATACGACAGTGTGATTATACTTAATGTTACCGGGATGGACATTAAAAACGGGGAACAAGATCCATTTCACCACAGTGTTTGACTAACTAACTAACTAATTAACTAACTAACTAACTAACTAACACGTTAACTAACTTGTTAGTTACCTCTAACAAGTAGGTTCAGGAGGCACTACAGTCAAGCTCCCAGCAGCAGCAGAACAAAGGCTTTAATAGAGACAAGCTTTTGCCTATTACTAGGTTATATTTTTTCAGAGTGTCACACATTTAAAGCAGTTCTAAGGCCCAAGACTTTCTAATCTTGTGAAGAATGCTTACATAAAGGAGGAAAAAAAGAAAGCTCACCCATGAAAGAAACCATAGCCTCTGGTCGGGAGAGCAAGGAAAAAATAAAGCAAACAAGAATAGCATAAAAACAGATGGAGTCCTGGAAAATGAATGACTAATGTCCAAATGTCTGATGGGTATTCTCTAACAAGGGAAATCAACCATTAACAAGGGTATAGAACAAGAGCGAATACAGGACCCGGAGCCCTGCAGAAGTGCCATGGCTAGCTTCTATGGTGACCTGTAAGAGCAAATAACAACCAGCCCTGAGATCATAAATCAAGATATCAAAGAAATAAAGAAGTCAAAAGTTACATCCATGACACACCGCCTATGGGATAACACCTTACCATAACACGCAACCTTAAAGTGGTTGACTCACTGAGGCTGAAGGGTGGGAAGAACAGTGGTTGTATTTTTACAGGGTAGCACCATATGACAGGATAATGGTGCTAATTATTTAAGGCGTGAATATGCTCCAGATACACCTTAGGTTAAAATACTCATTCTTGTGCCATTGCTTGGTCATTCTGTAACACTTATTACGGACTCCTGAGGTGGCATGTTCTGCTATTGCTTAGTCATTCTGTAATACTTTTTAAGGACTCCTGAGGGAGCATGTACCTTGTATATGCTTATTTGCATAGTGACAAATAAGAAATAATTGTTTCCCACAAGTAGAGACAGGAAAAGTGGAAAGGCAGTTCTAATGTGCTATGCATATTCTATGGTAAATCCATAAATCAGGAAAAAGGATCAGCTCTTGGGAATCAGTTCTGGGGAGTCTAGATAGCTGGCCTGGAAAAGGGGCCTCTTTGTATTCTGAAGAAAAAGCATGAATTTGGGGACATTTCAGGCAAAAAAAAGTTGCCTGTGTCAGAGAGTCAAGAATCTTGAGGAGTACAGAAACTTCTGTGGCATAAGTAGATGAGAAAGGGGCCCAGATATAGCTCCATGGTGGTACCTTTTCCTGATATGTGCAATGCTGCAGGTTTGCTCCCCAGGTGAGGAGTTGGGGAATTTTTGGTGGGGAACGAACTCTTGTCCAGTACTGAGTTAGCGCCTACATGCATGAACCACAGGGGAAACAGAAATCGAGAGTTCAGCCCCCAGTCCCCTGCTCTGTGCATCTAACTAGCAGTCTCCAATGTTTGGGGCCCAGCAAGAAGCAGCTCCATGTTGGGCAGGATTTTGAGGTGATTTGTTTTGTTTTAGTTTATTTTTGGAGACAGAATCTTAAATAGGCCAGACCAGCCTCAAATTCACACTGTAGCTAAGGAAGACCTTGAACTCTGCATCCTCTTGTCTCTGTCTCCTGTGTGCTGGGATTACAGATGTGTTTGGCTATGTGCACACTGGGCAAGCACTCTAACCGACTGAGCTGCATACCCAACCTAGCAAGATTTTCACTTCCTTGTAGTTTTATATTAAAAAAAAATTATAGGTTCATTGTTGTCATTTCCTTTCATGCATTCTCCTAAGCTTTTATGTATGTTTTCTATTTTGGGGCAGTAGTTTCTCCTTTCCTCACTTACCTCCGGTGGTTCTTTCTCCTCCTTCTACAATGATTTGTGTTTTGTTTTGCCCTTGTTTTTGTATTTTTTAAACAGCCTTACATTTTAATTTTCACTCTTCTACTTATATTTGTCTAGTTTTGTTTCTGAATAAGCAAGTACAAAAATTTAAATAAAAGAATCATGCCAGGCTTTGAGAATACCTTAGGAAACTGTCCTCCCTGGCTTAATCTTTGGAGTGAACAGCAGTCTCAAGACACCACTCTAGACCTTTTATATTTTATTTTTCTTTGAGATATCATCGAGGCCAATGCTAATCATTTTCAGTGCTGGATCAAACCCAAGGCTTCATGCACACTAAGCAGTGCCATTAATACATCCCCCAGCCCCAAACTCTACAGAAGAGCCAAAATAATGTTTTATTTTGTTTTTCATTAAATTTTGCTACATTTATTTATTTATTTGTGTGTCTGTCTGTCTGACTGTCTGCCTGTGTGCGTGGACATGGCATGGCATGAGAGTGGAGGTCAGAGGACAACTTGTGGTTGGTGGTTCTCCCTTTCTACTGGGGATCAAACTAAAGTTGTCAGATTTTACTGCATGGATCCTAAACTACCTTGAAAAAGGGAAAAGTTATGAGTTTACTCCTACTTGATTTCATTTCGTGAATCACTGTGAAACTACAGTGACAACGAAGCAGTAATGACATAAGAAAAACTGTGGTGTGGCATGGAACAGAGGACCCAGAAACAGAGCCCTACCACTAAGGCCAATTTAAAAAATAATTCTGATGTGTATTGGAGTTTTGGCTGCATGTAAATCTACATACCACAGGTGTTCATGACCTTAGAGGCTAGATGAGGGCCTGATACCCTGGGACCTAAGCTGCTGTGGATGCTGGAAACCAACCTATGGAAGAGGATTCCATGCTCTAAACCACTGAGCCATCTTACAAGCTCCCAGCTAAGGTCAATTTTTGACAGAGTCATAAAGGGACTTCAGTTGGGGTGAAGAGAGAACATTTTCAGCCAGTGTATTTGAACAGCTGAATAGTCACAATGAACTTTGAATCCTATTTCTCTAAATAATGCTAGGACTTAATGTGCAGCCCCAGACTACAAAATTTCTAGAATATATAGGAAACAAATGCTGCTTCTTTAGGTATATATTTTTCAATTTTTTTCCCTAAAAGGAATATGAAAATCACTTACTGTGGGGGTTAATCTTGACTGCCAATTTGATTCGATCTGGAATCAACTAAGAGGCAAGTCTCTTGGCAAGCCTGGGAAGAAGGATTAATGGAGACAAGAAGACAGTTCCTTAGCATAGTTGGCCTTCTAGCTGGTGGTCCAGATGTGGAGGACCGTGATCAGTGCCTTGTGCCTGCTTTTGGTTCTTTCTGTTGAATGTTTTGTTCTTCCTGCAGTTGCTATCGCTATTTCCTACTAACAGCAGATTCCAGCTTCTTCTGCCCTGTAGAACGACTGACCTGTGGCGCTATAGGAACTTCTAGGCCCTCAGCACTAGACTAGGGACCACTGTAGCCTCTAGTTTCAGGACTAAGCAGCTACCAGGTTCTTAGTGTCTCCAGCATGAAGACAGCCATTGTTGCACTGCCCTGACTCACTCTACGGGTTGTAAGCCATTATAGTAAATTGTGTGTGTGTGTGTGTGTGTGTGTGTGTGTGTGTGTGTTTTGTGTGTATATATGTGTGTATGTATGTGTGTCTTTGTGTACATGCTTTCTGTCAGTCTCTGCTACAGAACCCTACCTAATACACTTCCCATGAGAAGGAATGAGATAAACTGGGCTTCATCAGAATTAAAAACTTCTGTGTTTCAAAAGAAACTGTTCTTTAGGAGGCAGGCGCTAAGGTTCTTTATCTGGACAGTGATGTTGGGTTCAACAGTCAATTTACCAAAACTCATCAAGGTGGCTACCTTTTGTTTTATGCTGCTTATTGATGTTAAGTAGAATTTGGTGAAGTTGCAATTAAATGTGGAAATGGGGGTCTATGGCAACTTAGTGCATGGTACAGAGAATGGAGTCAAGATATAAACCAGGAGAGAATCAGCAATACATTCAGTGGACAAGGCATTTATATCTTTAAGGAAATCTCACTACTCAACCAGGTGAGATAGCACACCCTGCACATGAAAACAGAAACAACAGACTCCTCTCAGAAAGGATGTACAAATGCAGGTGGGGGGGAGCAAATTAAAACCATGCAGAGAGATGGCTCCCCATTCTCTATAAAAGCTAAACCACAAAAGAAGAGAAGACTAAAAATAATCCTCATTGTGGCATCTAAAAATGTCAACTTGGAGAACCAAAGAGTAGGTTATTTTTAGGGTGGCAGAGAGAAGAGAGAATGGGAAAGAAGACAGAATGGGAAAATGCTGATTGAAGGGTACAGACTTATAAGATGAATAAGTTTGGAACCCTAATGTATACACAGCATAGTTAACTATAGTCATGTATGTTTGAAATTTGTTTAAGGGTAAATCTTAAGTATTCTCATCACATACAGCTCCTATGTGAAGTGAATGATATGCTAATCAGCTCAACTGTGACAATCATTTCACGAAATATAACACTCAAGCTATACAACTTTTTCCCAATTTTTGACAATTTTATCCTATTTAAACAGAAACAGGTGGAGGTACATTGTATGGCTTTGTCCTCTGAATTGAAACTTCCTTTCCTTGGAAGGAAGAGGGAGGCTCATAAGACCCAGAAAACAATGTTTACAGGTTCAGGAAGCCCCTGAGACTGACAGGAGTCACAAGGACACTCCGGAATGTTATAAAGGCAGTAATGGGTAGCTCACTGGTTGAGACTCTCTAGCCCAAGGCTGCCTGAAAGTTGTGCAGGGAGCTCCAGGGATGTGGTTTTATGTGCTGTCACCCATGGCGGGGTGATACATTGCCTTTAACTCACCTATACTCTTGCAAATGACCCCATTAAACTCACTGGTTGATCAAGTCAGACTCGAGTGCAGTCTATTCTCTGGGCTATCGATAGTGCCCTATCTGGGGTGAGTAAACATCTGTTTGTGCCTCCCCAGAAAAAGTCACAAAATACAGAGTAAAATATAGATACAGGTATGATGTCAATATGGCTGGGTGTGGCACATACACCTGCAATTCCAGCATCCAAGAGGAGAGTTTGAGCTTAAGACTAACGTGAACTATACAGTAAGAGCCTGTCTTTTAAAAAACAAAAAAGAATAAAACAATAAAAGGAAAAAGAAAAAGAAAAAGGCGAACATGAATACAGATGTATAGATGGTAAAATATTGCCATAAGAAGGATACACACAGACATACGTACACATCTTTTGCCCACGTTGACTAAGCAGTGGCTATGAGACAATATAGGGGTCTTGTCTTGCCCGTTCCTCCGAGAATGAAGTGGGCCGACAGTGAAGGTGAACAAATCAGGAAGACTTTTATTAACAATTCAAAAGGAAAAGAAAAGGTCACCACGCTGGAAACGGGAGTGGCAACTTGAACAGAAAACTAAAAGACTTTAGCTTTCAGTGGCAGTGGGATGCCAAGTGATGGAAATTGTGAGTGTTCCCGCTGGCCCTCAGCGGGGATCAGGACACCCAAGTGCTCTCCTCCAAAGAACAGGTCTGCAGAAAGCAAGCAGCCTGCTGACCAGAGTGGCAGAAGTAGCAGGTCTCAGAGGGCAGGAATGGTAGGTCACCAAGTCAGAAAATAAAACCAAACAGTCCCCTAGGCAGGGTATGTGGCAATCTTCCTTAGATGGTAGTCCCATGAGTCTCAACTTGATGGAGAGGCCGAGTACAGGGTTTACCTAGACCCTGACTGGCATGTGTATGCAAATGAGGCAAACAGTAAGGACCAATCAGGAGTCTATCAGTCCAAGAAGTTAAGCAAAAAGCCTGCTAAACTCAGGGGAGGAGGGCGCAATTCTCAACAAGAGCACTGCCCTGCCCCCTCCCCTCTCTCTCATTGTTGCAGTGGAAGTCAGGTAAGTGGACAAAGTAAGGTGTGAGACGGCCCCCAAATGGCTTCCAATCGTTGCCCAGAACCCTCCTGATGCTGCTACTGGCTAACTGTAGCTGGGGCCTCTTCTACCTGTCATGCAGTTAAAAACATTTCATCCACCACTAAAAAGTAAGTAAAGCCTGTGTTTAGGTGATAGATACACAGACCAGCACCTATTTTGCCCACATTTATAGCTCTTCTTCTGCCTCGTTTTCAAAAATGGTTGAAGAATTGATTCCATCCGAGCTCTTTCCTTTATGTTACTTCTGCTCTCAAGCCTGTATTCCTCCTGGGCTGATATCATAGAAGTCCACTCAATTGCTGCGCCATCTCTCTGGCCCCAAGACGCGATTCTTTCTACAGATAAAGTGGTAAGACCTTTGACTTTTAAAGACACGAAACCTAACCTGACAATAATGCACCTTCAAGCAGGTTGAGCAAGAACCAACAGCTTGGTTTTAAACACTGACTTCTTCCCTTTAGTTTAAAATGAAGATTAAGAACCATGAAAATTTTGTTTTTGAAAGAGGAGAGCACAGGTCACCAGCAATAATTTTATATCTTAATACTATTATAATAAATTAAAATTTATCTTGAAAATGTAATCTATCATTTTTTTATTTTAGATTAACTTATTTTTATTCTATGAGTATGGATGTTTTGCCTGCATTTGTCTGTGTACCGTGTGCATATAGTGCCCAGAGAGGCCAGAGGGGGCAGTCAGATCCTCGAACTAGAATTACAGAAGGTTGTGAGCGGCCACATAGGTGCTGGGAACCAAACCTCTGGGTCCCCTGCAAGAGCAACAAGGGCTCTTGTTAAGCCAACTCTGCAGTCCCCAACATCAATTGTTTTTAGGATTCAATAACCAGGTTATTCTATTACATATAGAATAAACTTACCTAGACTTTGAATGCTGCCACTTGTTAGGACAGTATCTTCTGTAATTTTCATTTGTTCTTAGCCACAAGGTCAAGATTCAGGTTCTCCTAAAAAGGAAATTTAATATAAAAAAAATCTCTGGCAAACATACACACACACACAATTTTACATGTATCATAGACTTAATAAAATCTCACATTTAAGATCCATACAGTAAGAATATTCATAAAAGCCACAAAGCAATTAATCTAATAAAGGAATTAATAATTTATATTACTTAGAGGTACTTTGATTAAGACAAGACCTTCTATTTCCTATTATTTTGTGTTACCTATGCTTACTAAACCACGAAGTAGAATTATTTGTTTGGAAGGAAATCACTATCAAAATCTATATATCTAGTATTAAATTTTATAGCCTAATAAAACTTTTATCTTAAGACCACAGTGAATGTTGTTTAATATAGACAAATAACATTTTATGTAATATTTAATTGACCCAAAGATACCATATAACTAGGCCCTAAGAAGGTAAGAGTACCTTGGTTTATATGCTATGTACTTATCGAGTCTTTTAATATATCCTGAAACACTTATATTCACACATATGCAAATACATTTTAAAGTAAGCATACCTATATTTTTTTTTCTTTAAAGCCACAGTAAAAATGAACTTTAAAAATTTAAGTGGCCACAAGTCTTGTTATTCAGTTATTTGAGGCGATTCTAAGAATAAGCTCAGCCTGTCTTGGCATAGAGTAATATACAGACAACTATGAACACACATGACACCATGACCATAGCAAGGTGAAAAGTTCTTACCTCTGTTGATCTTCAGAGTAAACAAGGTTCCCTCTGGGGAGACCTGGAAGGTTCTCTTTTGCCTCAGTCTGTCAGTCTGTTTTGCTGGGTACCTTCAGTCCTGTCTGTGATCACATCAGGGGCTGGGCCTTTCCTTCAGGTCTTAGTTGTTGAACATCAAGAAGGGAGATCCCAACAGCTGAATCTATAGGGACTGAGTTTCCAAAAGTTCTCCATAGTGTCTTGAGGAAGTTCTCAGGATAATCTTTAGGCAGTACAAATTAAAACAGAGCAAGAGGCCTGGCATGAGGAAAAAGTTTTACTGATTTGGAAAGGAAGGTAGATGGAAGATTGGGGTGCATGCCTGCAATGAGGGTAAGCTGGGAAATGTGATAGTACTCAGGGGACCCAGCAGCATTAAGGACTCTGAGCGGTTGGGTGTTGTCATCTTGGCTGGTCTCTACCTGTTCTTGGTGATCCACAGACAGGTCCTCAGTGAGACCCCTCAGATATCTCTCAGATTCTCCATTAGGTCACAGTGGATCCATGTAGTCCTCTCAGCAAAACTCCTTGCACAACTGCCTCTCAGTTTTAAGAATGTGTGGCCCCATACATTTCTTTGCCCCAACTCTTATCTCAGGTGGCAGGAGAGGGAGTCTAGGCAGACCCTTATCTCAGCTGCCCCATAAGCCACAGAAAGGAAGGCAGAAAGGAGGTTTATTCAGAGCGCCAGTGGCAATCTGCCTACAGTTTTCAAGGGCTTGAAGGAGAGAGTAAATGAGTTGTGCATGCTTGTTAAGAAAGAGGGCTTCAGAAGCTGCTAAAGACATGGATCTGAGTCCCAGGGCACCTAAAGTTTCCAGGTTCAATGTCCCAGGATGCCACCGTCACATGGTTATAAACAGAAATAGAGACCATTAGTAAGAAAGGAAAAGCACTCCAGAGAATGGAAGTGAGCTAGAGAGTGAGGGAAAGTGTGTGCTCAAAAGTGCGAGGCCACAAGGGTCATGGCCCCTCACAGGTCATCAACATAGCATCTGCCTCTCCTGCTCACTTGTCGAGGGCTTTCTTGCACATGCTCTGTTACGTGTTGCTCAGGTGGAGAAGGGTTTCTAGTCTTCTGCCAATTGGCTTCTTTCACATGTCCATCTTGATGTCGTATTCTACAGGCTCTGTTCTCCTGTCATAGATTTAGGCCAATGACTTATGTTTGTGTCTTCAGCCTTGAGGTGGGGATGGGAGAGGTTAGATGGACAGACAGACACACCTTGGATGGTTAGAACACCCACACAAAAGCCAAGCAGGAGTTGAGCCAAAGTGTTACTAAAACTCCTTCCCCTTCGAGAGATGTAAACAAGATCTACCCCTCCACCTGTGGTCCCAATGACAAACTGAGGCACAGTTCCACCAAAGTTTACTCTGCGGAACCACTGATGCTCGTTACAGAGCCTAGGTAAGGATTTACAGGGGTGTAAGTGCTGCTTCCCTAAAAGACCATATCTGGAAAGCTTTTACCCACAGGAATGAGTTGGAATACCCTTCTCCCCACCTATATACGCCAGTCCTTCCCTGCGGGCATGCACAATTAAGGCAGATTTGTATATAATAGAGAGTAGGGAGCCATTGGATACTACTAATGGGGGATAGAAACACAATCAACAAGCCCGGCTCAGATGATCCTTTTGCAGTTTCTAACTTTATAATTATGATATATTCTTGCCTATATGCTTGGTTACATGCTTGTTACACAGTTAGTAGTCTGGAGTTTTCCCAAGAGGTACAGCCCTATTTTATTTTATTGTATATTTAATTTTTCAGTCTTTAAAATTTTTTAAATTTATTTATTATTTTTATCTTATGTGCATTGGTGTTTTGCCTGCATGTATGACTGTGTGAGGCTGTTAGGTCTTGGAGTTACAGACAGTTGTGAGCTGCCATGTGGGTGCTGGGAATTGAACCTGGGTTCTCTGGAAGAACAGACCGTGTTCTTAACAGCTGAGCCATATCTCCAGCCCCTAGCCCTATTTTATTAAATATTTTTCAATACAGATGTTCCAATGGTGCCTGGCCCAGAAGAGAACTACTGGGTGAATTAGTAAAGGGGCCATTTGAATTACCAACAAATGGATGCATGCCCTGTAGAAGAAGGCTAAAGTTTCTCTTTAAGAAATAGGTAGATTGAATGAGTGAGGACAGGAGATTGGCTCTTCTGTGACCCACAGTCACCTACTGTCCACTAAATCTCCTGGCCACTTTTACTTTAACCACCAAATCTCTCAGGCTGAAATCCAGAAACCTGCTTTGCAAGATAATTCAGTGGCAATTGCTTAGGACAGAGGAAACTGGACTCATTCAAAATGGTGCTGGTGACCTTTGATGCCAGCTGGCCAAGAATGACTAACGCCATGTTTGTGATTCAACTACAGATGGTACCCGACTAATAATGGCCTCACTTATCTTTTGGCTTCATGATAACCATTCAGTGGAGATCGCATTTCAAATTTTGAATGTCGATCTCTCCCACACCCCAATCTATCAAAAGGAATGTGATTGTGCCTCTCCTACAATGCAGGAAATTGGCAACGAGCCTCAGCTCCCCAGACAGCAACCAGAAGGACAAACAGACACTGTATAGTATACTGTGGCACTAAATTGGATCGATGGTAGGTTAGGCTTATTAAATGCATTTCATTGTGATATGTTTATTAGGAAGTATCCCAGTACTAACTGTGGAGAATCTATATAATCCAGCGTACAAATTCTTTTATTCTTATATTCATCCATCCCATTTACTCATTTTTTTTAACCCAGAGTCTTATACTGTAGCCGAGGCTGGCTGGGAACTATGCAGCCTAGGCTGGCCTGGAACTCAGCAATTCTCCTTCCCAAGCCCCCTAGTGTTGGGACCACAGGTGTGAGCCACCAGGCCCAGATCTAGTATAGAAAATTTTGACCAGAGAGGACACAACAGAATTTCTTCAAGGACAGAAAGGATGTAGAATTTAAGACTTCAACTGCTTTATTTGCTTTTGGGTTTTTAACATTTTTATTGGGGGCTTATGTTCACAAAGGCTAGGAGGTGGTCCAAGTAATGTGAGCAGATGGGAGTTGGAGGTGGATGACGTTCAAACGTGAAGCTGTAATACCCAGGAGGACAGTGGATAGTAAGTACCTTGGAGACCTTAAGACCAGCTAACTTGGAGGATAGAGTTAATCAATGCTTTGAACTTGCTGAGTCAGATGACAGCAGGATGTCCCCACAGAGGCTGTGCTACTCACCTATTCAGCCAGTCAAGGGCAAGAACCTAACATCACATCTAAACTACAGGTCATGCTCTGCTGTAGACTGCTTATCGCTTTGTTCCCAGGGTCTGGTACAGAACCTTGCAAAACCACTGCTCCTTGAATGATGAGGGTGCCTTTGTTTGTTAATGAGGTGGTCCTGGGACATCTGTTTATAGCAGATGAAACTGGGCACAAGAATAGAAGGTCAGAATGGGGCTGGTGGTCCCTAGAGGGATCCATGAATGGAGAAGTCAGGAGCTGTAGATCGAGTCCAGTCATGTGGCCAATAATTTAACCAACCATATCAGCAAAATGAAAACTGCAGTGAAGAGAACGTCTGTAGACATCTGGGGCTTCCTGAGGGTGAGCACAGTGATGTCCCGGGAAGGTGAGATGCCAGATCCCAGGAGAGGAGGGATGAAAGCTCACTCCCAGAACTCATGTTAGGAGACCCTTTCACCTGACTGCTTCTTGATTATATCCTTTTGTTATGAAGCCATGTGTGTGAGGTGGTCCTCTCTTCACTCCCATGCGGGATCTTCCAGGACTCACATTGCACCCACATTCCATGGGTGCCTGAGGTCCTGTGTAGAATGACACAGAACTTGCATAGAGCTTGCACACATCTTCTTGTAGGCTCCAAATAAATTTCTAGAGGACTTAAAGTCTAATGCAACATAAATGCTATGAAAACACTTCTCACACTGTATTGGTTAAGGACCTGTGGCAAGAATAAGGCCTGTATGTGTTCAGCACAGACACACTTCTCTTTTGAGTATGTTCATGTTGCAGATGGTTTCATCTACAGAATTGGAGGACAGGCAGTGTCAGTGATATGGACATCCACGGTGTCACCCCACTTTAGGGAAAGTAATATAAAAACAAATCACATATTGAATTTCCTTTTCTTTTCCTACACTATCCCTGGCATTCATATGATAAAAGGAGAGAATTGACTCCTGCAAGTTGTTTACTGACCTCCACTTGTGTGCTATGGCACTTGTCCCACCACACACATACATGCATACATGCATACATAAATGCATACATACACACACACTAATTTCTTTAAATACAAGATAGATTTTAGGCAAAAGGAAGCTGGGTGGTGAGCTAGAACAGAAACACAGAGTGCCCTCAAGGCATGGGATTCACAGGAGAGGTGCCCCATCTGTTCCATACTCCAGGGGATAGAGGAGTACCCTAAATGATCACATCACTTCCCTCCTCTCCTCCAGAAGTCCAGCTCAAAGGAGGGGTGTTTACAAAATTTAAATTCATGATTACATTCTAGGCTGTGAAACTGGCACTCTATAACAAGTAAGCTAAATTCTTGTCTTGCTGAGGGGAGGGAGCTCATGGATTGTGTACATGCAGGTTAATAAACCGACCACTGCAAGATCCTGGCTCAAGAATTCAGACACTTAATCACAATTGGGGTTCCACCAAGAGACCTGGGACAAAAGTGTTACCATCAAATCATGCAGCAGCACTTGCCCCAGCCTGAGCAACAGAGCCTCACCTTAATTTTCAAAAACTTGCTGAAAGCAGATGTACAAAACCTGGCCCAACTGGCTCTACAGAGGGAAGCCCAATGTTTTGATGAGCTCTTGCTCTGCAGAGGATTAAAGTGAATAACCCACAAAATCAACCTACCCACACATTAAGCACAAGGCGTGCTGGGAAATCACAGGGGAGGAACACTCTGTCCTTGGTCAGGCAGTTGGCACAGCATCCTGCCAGGTGCCTAATGAATGCTCCAAAAGATGAAGCTATCTCTCAGCAACTACCTGAAGGTGACAAGGTGTCAGTCCAGGGTAGATCACATTTTGTTTAAATAATGTAATGAAGTTTCCTAGTGTTAGCTAGGCACTTTTATGTTGAATCACCACTATGCAAAAACTGTGTGTGGATGATGATAAATAACCACTGTTAAAAAGGATGCTTACCTGTGTAATCAATGACTTGAGTCTGGACGCCTGCAAAGCAATGTCTCCCATCTGTCCTTGTTCTAGCTCTGTAGCAATGCCTGAGTCACCACGTCTGGGATGATCTACTTGTGAGTAGCAGACGTTTGCTTTGGTTCCCAATTCTAGAGGTTTCGGTCTATGATCAGGTGGACCTGTTGCTTTTAGGACTCTAGTGGGAGTGTTGTGTGGCACAGCATAGGAAATCAGAGAGAGAGAGAGAGAGAGAGAGAGAGAGAGAGAGAGAGAGAGA
>CAJQZJ010033130.1:5473935-5505904 GCA_907164525.1 Lophiomys imhausi
GTGTGTGTGTGTGTGTGTGTGTGTGTGTGTGTGTGTGTGTGTGTGTGAGACATGGATATCTCATCTGTGGCTGAGCACCACACTGACACTTATCTCTACCCTTTGGCCAGTTGTAGGTTTCCACATTAACCACCACCCACTGCACAAAGAAACTTCTCTGTTGAGGTCGGAGAGCTGCGCTGGTCTATGGACATGGAGATGAGAATTTAGAGTGCATCTTGATGCAATGTCCACTTAGCATAATAATAGTAGGTTCATCAGTGGGGTCTGTGAGTTCCTAACCATGTGTTCTCAGCCACATTTACAATACCATACATGTTTCCTCCTGTGGAGAGGGCCTTAAATCTAATCAGAAAATGGTTGGTTATCCCCATAACCCTGGTGCCACAATTGCACTGTTGAGCATATCTTGCCGCATTGGTCATCATTGTAATTCACAGGGTTCACAGCTAGATAAGACTGCTGGTGACTTTTCTCTCCTGGTAGCCTATATAGCAAAGACCTTCTAAAATCATGAAAGGTAGCCTGCATGGAGGAAGCATCCTGGTCATTATCAACTTGATTTCTTCATGTCAGATGACCCACGTATGTGATATCTTTGGTAATAGGGTCTCCAACAAATTCTGGTGGGTAACTAAGAATGAAGGCAATAGCCTGTGCAGAGAAACTTCCATTTAAAAAACTAGCCTTTAAAAATTCAGATGCCTGCCATGGACGGTGGCACACTCCTTTAATCCCAGCACTCAGGAGGCAGGGGCAGGCAGATCTCTGTGAGTTCAAGGCCAGCCTGGTCTACAGAGTGAGTTCCAGGACAGCCAGGGCTGTTGCACAGAGAAAGCCTGTCTCAAAAAAACTTAAAAAAATTTCAGATACATAACATAAAGAACTGACTAAAAATACTGAGGCACCACAAGAAATAAAATAAACAAGTTTCATTTCTCACTGTAGCCTTGGAGACCCTTGGATGCCCAACTTCCACCCCCAGCCAGTTGTTAGTACTAACTGCTAGTACACATTCCAGAGGTATCCAAATCCACCAATCCAAAACTGATCTTTTCTTTCATATTTTGAAAATCACTACACATCTTACTGAATAATGTAACTGTGCCCTTTTCTGTGTCTATGTAATAGTTTAAATACATCACAGGTGAGTTCATCAGTTTTATATTAATGGGCACTGTTGCTGTTCCCAGTATTTTTTCTCATATGTGAAAAGCACTAAGAACTTTGAACACTTGCCTTTTCTTGAGGCAAGGTCTCACCTGGGCTAGGCTGGCATTAAACTCTTGATCCTCCTGCCTCCACCTCCGAATGCTAATACAGACATACACCACCATACACACCCACATATCTTGTTTTCCTCCTCTTCTTCTGGGTTTGTTTTTGTTTTTGAAACAATTTCATTAACCTTGAACTCACTATTGGCCCAGGCTGGCATCAGATTTTTGGCAATGTTCTACCTAGCCAGTTTACAAGCATAGGACACCACACTGAGCTTTATATACATCTTAACATATACATGAGAGTATATGCATTTTAAATGCTTGTAGATGTTTCTATAATGCTTCCCCTCCCCCCAAGAGTTACAACAATTAGCACAACACTGGTAGGATGGAAATGTTCTTTGTCTCCACTTCCTGGCTAACTATTACAGTGCATTCTAACAACGCCTCACAGTTTATTATATGTTGATTCTGCCCCCAGTCAATATGGTTTACACAAGGAGTGCAAGTAACCAAGGAAAGGTTCAGCCCTGTGGTTGGGAACACATCAAGTTGATAGCACATGTTAAATGAGTCCCAGGATCAAAGCTCAATCCTCTGTTCCGATACTGAATCTTTCACCCAGTCTACTGTGACACCTCAACGTCACTTACTTTAATAAACCCTGAAATCTAATGCAGAAACATATCTAATACAAACAGACCAAAAGGTTACATGGACAAATGTCACCAGTTTTTTCAATTAGCCAGTGTGTACGTGGCCACAATTGTTTATGTATGTGTTTTAGGGGTGGAGGTGGGATAAGAAATCTATAGACTGTACCAGATTTCCAGAATGGCATATGACTTCTGCAAAATAAAACAAACAAACAACAAACCCCAAGAATTGGTGGCCTGAGTGATAAAGAAATAAGAGATGAAATTTCAACTGCATAAAAATACAAATGCTTAATTTTAAGCTTAATATGGATAAACTAAATGACACTGTAAGCTTAAATTATTACTAGGTAAATAACAGCATTGCTGCAAATCAGTTACATTCTTTATTTCTTATTGTGTTAGACTTGTGTTCTGAGCCAGAGTCTTATATAGCTCAGGCTGGCCATAGCAAAACTACTATCTGTTGAATGTTGGCATTAGGCTTCCTGGCATGTGAAAAATAGATTTCATTCTCAGAGTTTGCGTTACAAGGTTTCTAAAACAAAACTGTTGATCTAGTTTGGTTTTTCTAGAATTCTACCATGTAAGTACAGATGCTAACCAAAAGAGAGCTACCAAGTTTGTCATCATACAATTATTTTAGTACAAGAGGGAGGAATGCTAAAATCTGGGAGTAAAGGGCAGTTGAGTTGAACAACTGTAATTCTATGTCAAACTCACTGTATTGACCCAGCCTGGGACTACAGGTGACTGTGGAGAGGATCACCACACATTTTACCCAGGAGGCAGCCCAGTTCTGGCCTTTGCTCCCCTGTTTCCATGGTTGCAGTGAGGAGTCTGGAGGAAGGAGCTCTAGGGCTCAGAGTCCTAGCTGGTCTACTTGACTCTTCTCTGAAGCTCATTTGGCAGCATCAGATGAGGATAATGACAGTGTTCCCACCCTACTTCACAGTGGTTCAAAGGAACTAAGTGAGCAGGTTCTGTGAGCCAGTGTGAGTGAGGGGCCGAGTGCTAATGAACGTTTGTTTATTAAGTCTCATGAAGTGCCAGATAGTGGCAACCAAGTGGAGAAACAGGCTTACACCTCTGTAAAGTAGGTTTAAGTATAAGAGGATAAGGTAACAGGCTAAATTTATACAGCCAGGGCAGTGCATGATTAGTTCTAATCTCATAGGATTAATCATTTTCTCCAGTTTCCTAATGAATAATACAACTATTACTATGATTGTTGAAATAACTGCGTTTTAAATTACAGCGAGTAGCTAAACAAACAATAATGATTCACAGTTTGTCAGACTTCAGCTCTTCTGGTGTGTTATCAGGACCTTTACAGATGGCAGGTCTGGCTTCACAGCAGTTTGTTCAGGAACCAGGGCTCTACTTGGTGCTTTGTGTTCAGATGCTCTCTTAACTAGGATTTCAATTGGTGTGAAGAGACACCATGACCAAGGCAACTCTTATAAAGGAAAATATTTAATTGGGGCTGGCTTGCAGTTTCAGAGGTTTAGTTCATTATCATCATGGCACCAAGCATGGCAACATGCAAGCAGACATGGTGCTGCAGAAGGAGCTAAGTGTTCTATATCTTGATCTGCAGGCGGCAGAAGGGGGCTGGGTGTCACACTGGGCATAGCTTGAACATAGGAGACATCAAAGCCCACCCCCACAGTGACCCACTTCCTCCAACAAGGCCACACCTCCTCATAGTGCCACTCCCTATGGGCCAAACACATGAGTCTATGGGACCATTCCTATCCAGACCACCACAATGCTAACCCAACTTTGTGGATGAACGTATGGCCTGGCAGGTAAAGGCCACAGTCTATATTGTTCTGGGAATGGGTCAGCTGTTACTGCATAAAACTGGAAAGGTGTCACTGGCTGAAGTTGTGAAGAAAGGTGCTGGGGAGCTGGCATACAGAGTATGTTAGGGCTCAAGGTGTACTATTTTAGCCAATTCAAGATTGACTACAGTCCACCCAAGAAACAGACTTTCATTGGGCACCTCTTATACCACCTACTGTGACACTTCCATCAGTCCCCTCCTAGCACATGGACTAGCTTGCCTGATCCCTAGGATGGCCACTCTGAAATACCCCCCTTTCACACCCCTGCACTGTTAGTTGCCATTTGTTTTATCAAGTACATTTTCTCATCTTCCTCAATCCAGCTCCACTTTGGGCACAGTGGAAACTTCATTCTTCTAGAGCATACCATATGCTTTATGTATGTTTATTACTCTCTGCAGGGTAAGAAGAGGCAAAGGGCATGGGCTGCTATGTCAGCTAAGAGGGAGTGATGACTCTTTCATATATACACATACATGAATCATATATAAAGTCATCTACTACTCTCCATTAGTGTGTGTGTGTGTGCATGTGTGTGTGCGTGCATGAGCATGTGCAAGTGTCTATCTGCATACACATATTTATTTAGACTTTTTTTGTTTGGTACTGGGGATTGAACCAGAACATTATGCATACAATGCAAGAGCTCTACCATTGACTTGTATCCCCAGATACTTTTTATTTTGAGACAAGATCCCATTATAAACTTGTAGTCCACCTGCCTCCCAAGTGGTTGTGTGTCAAACTGGGCATAGCTTGACCATAGGAGACCTCATTGGGGAATAGGCCTATTCCCCCTAGACCTAACTATATACACTATTTTAAACATTTGAGTGGCCACGATATATCACAAACTGTATTGTTCTTCATGTCATTAAGCAGTTTATTCACTGCCTTCGAGGTAACTCTTTTTATTTCTCCAAAAATGGAGAAATGCGCAAAACACAAAGAACTGAAGCATTGCTTATAGTGTAGCTCATGTGGTAGAGTACTTACCTAGCACACAGTAAGATCCTGGGCTTAGCCCAGCACCACATAATGACAGGTATGATTAGGAAGACCTGTGGTCTCAGGACTTAGCAGGTGGAAGCAGGAGAATCGAGAGTTCAAGGGCAACCCTGGATATATAGTGACTTTAAGGCCAGCCTAGGCTACATGAGACTCTTTAAAATAAAAAAAAAAAAGGGAAGGGAGGGAGAGAGGGACAGAGGGTGGGAGAGTGGGCAGTCACTTAGAAGAGGAGCTGGAATTCATATCCAGAGCTGTAAGGAATTTAGAGCCAATAATACACACAGAGTAATAAACATGAGCAAACTACTTACTGTCTCCAGCCCTTGGTATCCTCATGTATGAACACGGATCTAGTGTCCACTCTGGAGGATTAACACGAGTGTGTACACGGGGCTTCTGGCAAGGACTCTGGCATTCACAAGAGGTTCTGTAAATGCTTCTCCTTTCATCTCTGCCCAGTTACAGTGCATGCATCTGTTACAACCTGCTTCTTCCTGAAGGCTTCTGGGAAGAAATAAAGACCTACTTTAACCTAGAGATTTCTTCTCTTATGAAATTCAAAAGCTCAAAGTGTAGTTTTCTATCATTTTTCAACTATTTAAGTTTTAGCCCCTCATGGTTTCTTCAATTGAAGTATCTCACGGGATTGCAGCCATATACTACATCCCTCTTATATTGGATGTTATTTAGAAAAGCACATGGAAATTCCAGATAAATGTTGACTGGCTTAGAGAGAAAGGCCCCTGAATGCAACTGAAATTAGCTCTTGCTTTAGAAAAAAATTCACTCAATTTTAACAATGTTTATAATTAGGTACATGGTAAATCTATTTGTTCAGAAAGAAAGCCAGCGTGGTGGTACATGCCTTTAATCCCAGTACTTGGGAGGTAGAGGCAGGCGGATCTCTGTGAATTCGAGCCTAGCCTGGTCTACAAATTGGGTCTAGGACAGCCAGTGCTACCCAGAGAAACCCTGTCTCAAAAAAATAAAATAAAATAAAAATAGAGTGAGGAGAAAAATTCTTATTTGTCTTGCTGCCTGTGTATAGCCTAGGATGTACCTTGTGTTGAATAACAGACTCTTGGTATTTACATAAAAAATATACTGTTATATCGTGAATTTCTGTATTACCAAGAAAGTAACATCTATACCAGAAAACATGTGTTTGCTTAGATATTTGTGGTAGCTTGTTAAGGAGCTTTGATCAAGTGTGAAAGGCACATGCCTTTAATCTCAGCATTTATTTTAAGACCAGTCTGGTCTATAGACAGAATTCCAGATAAGACTACAGAGCAAGACCCTGTCTCAAAAATTAAGTTAAATTAAAGTTTAAAACCATTTAACCAACCAACAAACAAACCAATAGAAAAGAAAGATGTAAGCTTTCATTGTTCATAAATGGTCCCTTCTGGGGCAAGTGCTAGAGCCCAGAGAGGCAACTGTAATTTATAGAATTATTGACAAATGATTATGTTAAACCAGTCCTAGGAGTGAGCTAAGATACAAAGCCAAAAGTGATTCTGCTGATACAACATAAGCAGAGCAATGACATGGTTCATTCATAATTCGCAAGGCCAGGCTATATGGAGAGATAACTTAAAGTAAGAAAGCCTCAAACTACCTGTTGTTAGCGTTCTACCACTATAATAAAATACATGATATCATTACTTTATGAAGAGAAAATGTTCATTGGCCTGTTTCAGGACCAACTGTTATGACAAAAGAGCCCCTCAGGGAGCAAAAAAAAAGACAGTTGAGGTGACCAGAATCCCACAATCCCCTTAAAGAACATATGCCTGGGTCAGTTCCCATCCCCTGAAGGCTCCATCACCTCCCAGTAGTACCAACCCTGGGGACCAAGCTTTAAGTACCTGTGGCTTTGGAGGACACTCATACAACCAATGAAATTACTTCCACCACTTAAACACAATTGATTTCTGATATAGACAAAGAGAAGCCATTTTAAATGACAACTTTACACAGTACACCTACATACTTTATCAGAGGAAAATGTCAGAGAGGCTGGTTCCAACGCATCACGTTGCTGATAGAGCTCCCAGGGAGGGAACTTTATGGACACAGTACCAACAGATGAGATGATCTTTCTCGGAGGAAACCCTGACTCTCCCTCCCTCAGTAACATAGCAGTGTCTTGGTTCTCTTCCTTCTGTTTAGGATCCTCTTCTGTGCCACACACACACACACACACACACACACACATGATTATACTTCGCTTCTTAGGCTAGGGGTAGAGGATGTGTCAACACAAAGCCAAACTTTCAGATGAAGCTTAAACAGCAGTCTCTTGGAACTCTCCAAATAGCTTTAGAGCTGGCACTGTACAGAATCCACCAATGACTTGTCCCCGGCCCTTTCTAAAGACACCAAGAAGGAAACTCATCCCAGGTAAATTAGCCACTATATCTGCTTTCTGTCCAATGAGAACTCCAAAGGCCAGTGAATTACTGCTAGCTGCCTCATTATTGCTTGGCCATGGCCACATAGCTACGGTGGCCACCTTTAGTTTCTGTATCAGTTGCTTTCTCATTGCTGTGATGAAATACCCAACAAAGGTGACTTAGGAGAGCATAGCTGGCTTTGGCTCACAGCTGTAGGGAACAGTCATCAACGGTAGGGAAGCAACGGTGACAGGGGCTTGAGGACACAGGCAGCATCAAACAACGACAGGAGGCAGAGAGAGGTGAAGGCTGCTGCTCAGTTTGCTTTCTCTCTTTTTTAAAATCCAACTCACCCCATGGAATCATGCCACCCACATTGAGGATGGGTATTTCTTTTTAATTGTTATTTCTTTTATTTTATGTCCATTGATGTTTTCCCTGTATGTATCTCTGTATGAGATTGTCACATACTCTGGAAGTGGATGGAGCTTCAGGCAGGCAGTTTTAAGCTGCCATGTAGGTGCTGGGAATTGACCCAGGATCCTCTGGAGGAGCAGAACAGAGCTCTTAACCACTGAGCCATCTCTCCAGCCCCAAAGGTGGGTATTTCTACTTCAATAAACTCAATCTAGAAACCCTTACAAATGTGTCCAGAAATCCCCCCCAAATGGTGATTCTATCTCCCATCAAGTTGACAGGACTAACCATCAGAGATTGTACAGGACCACAAAGAAGAAAGTGCTCAGATATATTTTTCAGTCAACATTCAAGATAAAGGAAGGCAAGAGGTCCAAAAAAACAAACAAACAACAACAACAAAAACCTCTCACACTGCTATAAACGTGTTTGATGGAAAAAAGATACCTATTCTTTCCTAAATGAATTTTAAAAAAATCTGGAGTGGTGTTTGAAACAGAGGTCCTGAATTCTCTTTAAAAACACACAGAAAACACTGTTAAAAATAAATACAATCGAATAAGATGCAAATCATCTCTGGATAGTTAACAAAAGTGGGCAGAAAGGAACCCCAGACCCTCAAAGAATCCCAAAAGGCAGCCACCCTGCACAACCAGATCCCCTCCCTCTCCATCAGGCCAGCAGGGTCGTGCCTGCGGCTCTGTGCTCTGGATCCTGCTCAGGGAGACTGGAATGCTATGCCTTCATTCATAACACTGTCCCGTGGAATTATTTTTTCCGGATTCCTGGGGAAGTTAAAGTATTTGAGGAGAATATCAGGAACTGTTGTTTCAGCCTGTTTTGTGAGCAGATAATTGCCTTCCAACTCCATTAGTTCAGGAAGTGACGTGTGCAGCATTGTTCCTGACGGGGGAGGTGGTGTTTCGGCCAGACACACCAAGCACATTGAAACAAAACAAAGCCAGGAGTGAGGAGTAAGTCACCACACTGAAACTTAGACTTCTGAATCTGGTTTGCAGATAAGACAGTCCCAGACAAAATGACCACATACCAACCTCATTATTTTGAAAGAATAGAAGCACAACTTGTTTTAGGAATGAGAAATTTCACTAAAATTATCACATATGATCATAAAAATGTTTGGTAAATGAAGTGCTATCAAAATGGCTTCAGCAGAAACTTATTTGGAAAGCCAAACTTGTCTCATTTGGATCTGAATCAAAAGCCAGCCTGGGAACTAGAAGCAAAACATGTTTTGTCCTGAGAAATACCTTTCATCCTATGGAATATATTAGCTGATCTTCCTGAAGTGTGACATCATTTGTGGCACCAGCTGTGTGGGTGTGCCATCTAAGGATTTAGAAAACTCTTCTGTCTTTGGCTTTAATGTGTATTTTAAGACTGCAAAAAGCAGTCTAATCCAGCTAAGTGCTCCAAGGGGAGCTGTTACAAACTTCAACTTAAGAAGCTTAGACTTCTTACAGCTGTGACCTATCAACCTCTCAATAGTTAGACAAAATCATTTCCAAACGGGCACTGGGAACCCATGATAGTCATATGATTGTTATTGAGCAAACACTAAATATCACACCTACAATGTCAGCTCCTTCTAAACTTATCCTATGTATTCACTTATCTACTCTTCAAATTTATGCTGTATGTATTGGTACTTTTGCCAACTAAAGTGTACAAATGAGGAAATTGAGGCACAGAGAGGTTAGGTGACTTGTCCTTGGTCACCGTACCAGCAAGGAACAGAGCTGGGATCTGAGCTCCCACTCACACGATTTCTTCTGCTAGATCATCTCTCATGGTTCTCAGCCAGTTTTGTCTTAACTCAGTTATAACATGACAGTCAAATCTTCTCTTAGCAAAGGCAATTAATAGTCTATTGTGTCAAGAAATGAGAAGTAGTGAATTTTTAAAAGAGACTAATATTTTTTAATAATTTATTTTTTATTTCTTCAAGTTACATCTCAATCACAATCCCCTCCCTACTCCCCCCTGCCGTCCCCCCCTTCCACCCCCCCCCCCCCCCCCCCCCCCCCCTCTTTCCTTTTTTTTTTTTTTTTTAGTTTAAGGTATTTCTTTTTCCCCCAAACAGCTCTCCATTTCAGTCCAACAAATGGTTCTTTCTCTTATAACAATAAATACAATACAAAACAACAGAAATAAATAGGACACAATTATGAGAGTTATATGGCTTAGCGTACATTCCCAATGTCCAGTCCATATGTATTTGGCACCTGACTTTAACAGTCTACTCTCTAACCATTTCCATGAGTTTAAAGTTCTATATCTGACTCAACATTTATACTAACTTGCAACACAATTTTAAAAGTATCTTCTTAGATCTATAACACTCTCTTGACTCCTAAACAACTCAAAATTTAACTATGAGACTCTAGCTATCTATTCTTCACCCACCTCAGAGACCTGAGAGGGATAAATATATATGATTATATAGGAAGTGCAGGGCCTGCAGCTTCCAAAACTAAGAAATGACATACCAGTGGCTGCCTGGACAGTTCCCATTTTCTCTCCATACATTACAGCATCAATCTTCAGCCGTTTGGCCCTGTGTCTCTGACAGACATTGATTGCAGAGCAGGATTATGAAGGACTTGCCTACCCTGTCTTGGCAGAGCTAGGCTGTCGACTTACCTGCTTCCAAGTTTTGTCCTTTTTGGACAGCAGAAGAGACTAATTTTTAATAGTACAATTCTATTCCAACTCAGCACGCAGTTGCTGTGTGGAAGTTCCACTTTCCTTCAAGTACTAGGCTTAGGGTTATTTGGCAAGTAATCTATCTGCTCACTACTGAAAGGGTTGTTTTTAAGTATCTATGCCCAAAACTATCCCTCAACGGTTTATCTTTAAATGTTCTAACATATTATCTCTCAATGCTTTTAAAAACCCATTACCAAATGTAGTCAGGCTATTGAGAAATGCCTCGATTCTTTTGTATTACACTTAAAAATATCAGAGGAGATGTCTAGGTGAAAGGAATGCTGGGTTGCAGCATATTCTACACACCCATTTACTCACCAATCTATTCGTCTGTCTCCTGGCTCACCCATGTGTTCCATCCCATCTACCCAGCTACTCATGTGTCCATCCATCCACTCACCACCACCGCCAAATACCTGACGTCAACCCTCCCAATAAGTACCATATTCCAGGCATTGAGAATAGAGTGGATCAGGCAGACAAGCTGCTCACACAGCTTGTATTTTCATGGTCAAAACATTAAATAAAAATGGGGGACTGGGGGCCTGAGAAGGCTCTCTGGGGAGGTAGCATTTGTAAAGGGAGCCAATGAAAGTGAGAGAGGGTCTCTTGATAGAACCTGAGGGAGAAACCTGGGAGTCCAGAGCTTCCCTGGTGTAAGCAAGAATGTGGAAGATCAAGAAACCCGCTAGGTTTCATGGTGTGGGATAAGTCACTAGAGTGTTTTCAGAAGGCAAATGGTACCCACTGCAAGATATATGCTGTTGTGTAAAAATAGCAGACAAGCAAAAAAACAAAAACAAAAACAAAAACAAAAAAACAAACAAAGACAAGGAACTTGGTTAAGAGGTGATGTCTTGGAATTGGGGAATGGCAGTTGGTAAAGTGCTGATTATGAAGCCAGTGCCAATTTAGTTAAAACGTGTTAGACGTGAAACATGAATGCAGAACCAAGCAAGATTCCGAGAACGCTGGGGGATGTGGCACTGGAGGACTGTTTTCCACCTGGGAGCACTACTATGGAGTGCTGCCAAAGTGAACCAGGTCACCTGTGAGGTCCACTCTGGATACATGTGTAAGAACAAACAAACGCAGCAACGCAGCTGCCTTTGTTAGCACAAGCCCTATGTGCACTCTGCTCCTGAGGCTGCATCTGTCTAGACTCGGAATCGCTATTTCCAGTCACAGTCTTAAAAATCTGCCCAGAGCTATCAATCTCTTCCCTCAGCCATGCATCTGAGTCCACAGAGTAACCTTCTGTAAGAGCCCCGTTACATACTATCAGGAGAAAGTACAGATTATTGGAGTTGGAAATGATGCAAAGGGGACTGCTTAAAGTTCATGTGTAAATTTAGCAGTGGAGAATGGCTAAATAGGCTTCTGGCACTGTTGAGGGGTATTCACCAGAGAAGACTGCTTGGACGTGGGTTTAAGCCAATACAAAGTCTTTATTAGCTGGCAGGCGACTACAGCTGGTGTTTGGGATCTCGGTGTAGCACGAGTCTTTCTCCGGGTGAGCTTTGAAGCACAAAATGCATGTTCTGGGTTGACATATTTCAGTTAACAAGAACCATTAGCCAAAAGCATGACTACAGAAGCTAAGAAGCAAGGTTAGTTCATTTTGAGACTTTCCCCAAACTATATGGACTTTGATGGATTAGAGCTTCGTTTTAGTTTTGGCAGATGAGCTTGTCTACATGCTGAGTGTTACAGCCTGAATGGCACTTCCATCATGGAGTCAGTTGTGCTAAGGTCTGGGGGCCTACTAAGGATGGGGCCCTATTACAACTCTACACTGTGTATTTCTCTGCCTTCCAATCTTGTTCCCCATTTTCCTTTTTTAACATTAAAGAAGTTTATAAATTGTTTGATTTTTCCAGCCGTGTGTGTGTGTGTGTGTGTGTGTGTGTGTGTGTGTGTGTGTGCACTCCTTCCTCCCTAGGAGTAAAAAAAGGCCTAGAATATATTAAAAATCCATAATCTATCATGACCATCTTTTCCTGTCCCAGATCCTCATGAATTCACATTTTCCCTTCAGCGCAAATGATTTCCTAATCATAGTCCACAAGGATAGTCCTGCACGGAGTTTGTTTATGTTAATCATATACTACATGTTTGATCCTGATCACTGGAATAATACATACTTTTTGTTTTCTGTTTTATTAGTAAATAGACTCAATTCAGCTGGAGATTCACTAATGACAGAATGAAGTTCTTGCCTAGATTTCTTCTGGAACTTAATCCTGACTCAGTTGACCACTGTGGGTCAAATTTGACTTTGGCTTCCATATTAGAGGGGAATAAAACACTAACAACTAGCTTTTTAATTCCTATTTTTATAATCTACCAATTATAGTTTTATGTCTCTGAATGATGCTTTGGACAGTGTAATTTTTCCTTAATTTGAAAGAAAGCACTAAGGGTTTCTCAGAGTCTGTGTCAGTCATTATGGATAATGTTTTTGATTCAGTTGTGATTACACAAACTAGAGCCTTGTAATATGTGTACTTTATTAAATTTAATATAAAGTTCAGAAAAATTAAGTCTTATTTTTAATCTTTACATCCTCGCCATAACAACACTCTGACATCATCTACATAATAAAATATACAAAGAAAATTAAGGGAAAATACAATTTTGAAAAACATTCCTAACTATCCAGTTATACATGGATATTTTTCTTACAATTTTCTACCTTTATTCAGTTATCTGAATATAAATTCATTATTTCTTATACATTTTTGTTAATTGAAGAGGAAAACAAAAATCCGTTGTCACAGTGACACCTGCTGGTCTTAGTGCATAAATTTCAGGTTCCACTTAGTGTATGGAAGACATTCTTTGGTGTCAAACTGCTTAGAGGCTGAGCATGTTGTACACACCCATAATTCCAGCATTTGGAGGGTGGAGGCAAAGGATCAGAAAATCAATGTCATCATTAGCTATGTAGCAAGTTTGAGGCCAGTTTGGGAAGCACTAGACTTTGCCCGAAATAAAACTAAACATACAACAAACCACCACCACCAGACATGCCAAGGAGAGTGGGGGTGGGGAAGGACATGGCCACAGGGTCTCAACCCTACACAAAAAAACTACAAGCAAATAAGGAGTGTTGGGAGTGGGAGAAATAGTTTTCTGCAGGGAAGAGCACACCAACTATTTATCCAATACCAAATGGTCAGCCCTGAAAACATACATAAAAGTAACATTGTACAGACTGAGCAAGTTTTATTTATATATTTAGGAATACACAGACATACACACATCCCAAAAATTGAAGAAAAAGGCATCTTAAATTTGAAAGAGAATAAGAAGGGATATATGGGAGGAAGGAATGGGAAGGGGAAAATGATAAATTATAATCTCAAAAAATAAAAAAATTACTTAAAATGAAAAAACTTTTTAACAACATCTAAACATTGTTTTCTATTTTAATAATTTATTTGATGTACATTGAATTTTTAAAACTTTAATATGCCACGCCAGATACTATGTAAATTTCATGGAGGATTTCTAAATTTTGTAACAATGATCTCACTGTAACTACATGAACCATTTTCTTTAAAAGTACACACCTCTAGGTTGGAAAGAAGGTTCAGTAGTTAGGACCCAGGTTCAGTTCCCAGCACCCACATGGCAGCTCACAGCTGTCTTACCCTCACACATACATACATACATGCAGGCAAAACATCAGTGCACATACAAAAAAAAAGCACACAACTCAAAAAAAGCTGTTTAGGCACTTCTGATGACATCAAATTTTTTAAATGTAAATTTTGTGATTTTTCTACTCAAATTCTCTACAGATTCTATTTTAAGGGAAAAATAATTAAGTCTTACTATTTTCAGATTATTTTCTCTGCAAGGATTTAATGCTGGGACCTGGGGATACAGTTCAGTGGTACAGTACTTGACTTGCATGCATGAGGCTCTAGGTTAGATTTCCCAGCCCCTCAGCAAAAAGAGAAATGAAGTTAATGTAAGCAAGTTCTCAAGTGAGATCCATGTGTCGGACCCACATGGTGCAAGCTGAGGCTCGGTGCAAAGCCTTACAGGCCGACTTCCTTCATAGTGAAATTTCAGTTCTTCATGGTGATAACATGCTCTGGTGGTTGGCAACCATTCATGCCTGATCTCACTGAATGCTTTTTGCTAAATTTAAGAGGGAGAGGGCAGAAGCAAGGAGTGGTACAAAGCACATATCCCTGTTCTCTTCAATTTAATTTACATCTTTATTTATGTACTTGGTGCATGCGTTTGGGTTCACACGTGCTTCAGAGCAAATGTGGAAGTCAGAGGACAACCTGTGAAAGGTGGGTTCTCCTGCCATCACCTGGGTCCCAGGTACCGACCTTAGGTGGTCAGGCATGGTGCCAGGCACCTTACCCACTGAACCATCTCTCTAGCCCAGTTCCCTTCAATGTTGAAACAGACAACATTGTTCTTGTTGGCTGTAGAGGGGATCTGCTGGCCACAGAGATCATGCATTCCAATGAAGACGCCCTCACACATTCTTGATGCCCTGTCAGTACACATGACGCCATCTGATCAAGGGACTCTCTGTGCTTGGTGATTTTGAATAATGCACAAGTCTTTAGTAACTCTAGAATTTAATTGTCCCTCAGCTGAGGCCACACTAACTGTCAGACATGTTTTGATATATGTATGAATACTACAGAATGACCAAACTGGGCTTACTAACATATTCACCACCTTATATGACATCTTCAATATTGTAGAGTGTTCTAGGAAAACCAAGCTTCAAACATATTTCATGAAAGCTATACAATTATGAAAAAAAAAACTGGGATCCATCTGTAAAAGAGATTTATGTTATACCTTACAGAAATTTTTTTTAATTTTAAATTAAAATTTCTTTTGAGACAAGAGTTTCTTTAATAGCCCTGGCTGTCCTGGACTCACTTTATAGACCAGGCTGGTTTCGAACTCAGAGATCCACCTGCCTCGGTCTCCCAAGTACTGGGATTAAAGGAGTGTGCCACCATGCCTGGCCAATTTTTAATTAAAAAAAAAAACCACAAAACATAAAGTAGTTTACCTGACATGGTATTTATCCTTTGACCCAAAGAAAGTAAGTTGTTTTTTCTGTAAAGGAACAACTAAGTACTTCCTGGTTATGAGGATGAAATGAGATTAAATTACATATAAGGCACTGAAAAGTCATTGAAGCTGCTATACAAATCAATTGTGTTTCTTTACCATGAGCTGGTTTTGACTATTTCATAGACTACCTGAACCCTGTGAGAACAGAAGGTTAGTATACGGCATACCTATGGATCTAGTGCCCCATGAAAGTGACATAATTGAAAATCAAAGCTTTGTCCTCCTGTTTATGTAATACAACTGCAAGCATCCGAATGATGCTTTACAGCCAACAGACTAGTCCCAGAGGGGCAGTGTTCTCAGCATGGGCCCCAGAATGAGGGGCATAAAGTGACGCACTTTCCACCCTCTTCATGACTAGACCTTAAGCTAAATCAAGTCAATCAACTGTCAACATTCACGACACAACTATAAAATTGTTTAAAGGTTTGCTTAGTTTTAAACATTATGTTGCCACAGCCAGAATCAACCAAGAGGTTCACAGAGGAGCTGTCTACACCAGGTTAGCCTGAGTGTCGAGTTTGGTGGCTGAGCCCTGAATTACATGAGTGAAGAAATCAAGCAAGTAGAGTGGCTGCATTCCTCTCTCTGTGACTAGCTCCGTGAGTTCTTGCTTTGACTTCTTCAGAATGATGGGGCTGTAAACTGGAATTATGAGCAAAAGTAAACACTTTCTCCCTTAAGGTGTTTTTGTAAGAGTTTCATAACATCAACAAAATGAAGCTGGAACGGAATGGATTAAGACCAAACTACTAGAAAATATATATTAGGAATGACAGTTTCAGGGATGGAAGGTGGAGTTCGGTTAGTACAATGGTTGGCTGGCATGAATGAAGCCTTGGGCTCCCCAGTACCACATAAATGGAGTATGGTGGCATATACCTGCAACATTGGCACTTGGGAGGTGAAGGCAAAAGGATCAGAAGTTTAAGGCCACTCTTGGTTACACTACCAGTTCCAGGACAGCCTTGGCTACATGAGACCTTGACTCAAAACAAAACAAAACCCCCAAACCAACCAAAACGAACAAAAGGTTCATACATTCTGAATGAATTAATGTTTTAATTATTTTTCTGATATATTTAGATGCCTATGGAGTAGCCTGGGGCATTTTCACCAACCATAATTGAAACCAAACTTTTTAAAATTATTAAACACTTATTTATTAATAATATTCACTTAATAACAAATATAAACACTTAACTACTAACCCTGCGAATGACTACAACCCCTATTGCCTAACCACTAAACCCACTGATAACTATTACAATTATTTTCATAACCTTTTAGAAGGATACAGTCTCTGGGGCAGGTCCTCAGTCATCAGGAACACAGTCTGTGGTAGACCCTTTAATGCACTTAGCAGTCTTTCTTCTGGAAAAACTCAGACATAGATCCATCAGGGTAAATTGGCTATGGCAACTTCACCTTAAATATGGCTTGAGGCTTTCTGTCTCTGGGAGACCTCAGCCATCTGTAAGCCAACTTATTTCCTTCGCATCAGCAACTCTGCCACTCTTCCTCAGTTTTTAAAGCTGGCCACAGTTTCGATCAGGCCACTGCTAGGGCAGATCAAACCCCTCTAGGCAAAAGCTGAGCCACAAGGTTTAGTCCTTGGCCTTTTGCTGTCTTGCTGAGGCTTTCTCTGCTCACTAGCTTTTTTCTGTCTCAGGGAGATCTGGCCATCAGTCCACCAGCACTTTCTCCATCAGAGGATACAAACTACTCGTCCTTTCTATCGTGAGGACTCGCTAGCGTCAAAGCTCTCTAGCATCGGCTCTCTGGGCTCCATCTACTTGTCCTTAAATAGGATCTCTCCTTGTTCTACCTGGCTTCAGCTTAATCTGGGCTCTGCCCACTTAACAGCTGAAAAAAAAATGCCAGGCCATAAACCTTGTTTTTAGTTCATAGAGACTCTTCTTGTTTCACCTGGCTTCCTCCTTGTTTAGTCCATAGAGGCTCCCCTTGCTTCACCTGACTTCATCCTTGTTTTTAGTCCATAAGATAAGCTAATTGCCCACAGCCAGGTTGATCATCATGCCCCGGATTAAGAGACTGATTCAGAAACTCCTAGACATTTACTAAATCTAATTTATATTAATCTAATTCCTTACACATAATAAAACTCTAAAAATGGCAGGTATCTAAGATTAAGTATTCAAGTAAATATGCAGGTTTGAAAAATGGTTTTAAACCCCCATTACTTTGTGTGTGTGTGTGTGTGTGTGTGTGTGCGCAGGTCAGAGGGCAACTTTCAGGAGTTGGTCGTCTTCCTCTACCATATGGTTCCTGAGGATTGAACTCAGGTCAAGAGCCTTGGCGCCCCGCTGGTGAGCCACTTCCCGTTCCATTATGGAGACTTAGAATAAGACCACTGTACTCATTTTCGCTTTCATTAGCTTATGAATAGTTACAAAAATACAGTAGAAACAGATACAATCAAATCTTTCCTGAATAAGAAGCAAAATAATAGAAAATATTTGGCACAAGTATCAAAAGAATCAAACATTTTTTCTTGTAGGAAATTTTAATGTGGCAAGATTGCCGCATACTCCCTTAGCAGTTTCCACACACAAAGATCTCTCTGGCTAGGGAATAACCCCCAAAATGCTACTAACCCCCCAAAAAAATTACTGAAGCTGTATTCTTTATTCATAGCCGAGTTCAGGGGAAATTAAAAAAAGAACCTGAAACCGATTTGGGGGGACAACACAATTCTACAGGGTAACTTAGCTCTGGTATTGGAGCTGCCCTAAAGGAGCCCCGTTCCTTCTGGCTAGAAGAGTCTGGGTTTAAGGAGCCATGCCTACATGAGTGACAAGAATAAAAGGGAGGGAGGGTGTCAGTCTACTGTGGTTGCCACAGGGCAGATGGGTTAACCAAAGGAACCTACTCTTCTCATAGATCCAGCAGCAAGCTGTCCAAGAGCCAGTTGCTCGATCCTCTTCCTGGCTACCATATAGCCAGACTCTCTTGTGATACCCTCAAGTGACCTTCCTCCCTGTGCTCACAGGGTTAGAAAAGCCAAACAAGACCACATGCTCTTGTGTCTCTTCTTCTTCTTATAGGGACCTTTTTCTTTTCTTTCCTTTTGCCACAAAATGATCAAACTTTCATTCCAGGGTTGTGAAAGGGTAGCCGCAGGCTACAGTGGGTATTGGAGGCTCAGGTCTCTCCTTCCTCTGTGCATGGGGTCCTCAGGAACCAATCAACAGGCAACGAGAGTCATCAGATCTTGCTCCTTTATAGGGCAGGTGAGAACTTACAACCTGGAATATACACAGCGGTGAGGGGAAAATGTCATTATTGACCCTCAAGGCTCTCCCCTGCACAATCAGCAAAGCTCTGTTGGGACCCGCATGGTACATTTATGGGGTACGAGGAAAGTGACGGTAATTCTACAGTATGGACCAACAGGGTGCCTTGAAAAGAGGGGGGAGGGCTCAGATAATTAGGGCTGGGATATTGTGTTGACTAGTTTTATGTCAACTTAACATGGCTAATCATTTTGAAAAAGGGAACTTCAATTGAGAAAATGTCCATACCACACTAGCCTGTAGACACATCTGTAAGGCATTTTCTTGCCTGATGATTGATGTGGGAGAACCTGTAGAGTTTTAATCCAGCAACATGGCTGCTCTGGCAAAGAATCACATCCAAAGTCCTTCTAGGTCTATGTGATCTGGCTGAAATACAGACATACCCTTCGTATACACCTTTAATCCCAAACAATGAAGGTAAGGTTATTTTATACAAGGAACCAGCCAGGCTTGAAAGTGATGTCTAATTGAGGGGCAAAGTGACGAATCAGAGGAAATTTGACAGAATGAGACAGAGATAGGATATACCCAACTCTGAGGAAGACAGGACAGGAAAGGAAGAAGAGGCTATTGAAGAGCAGCACAGGGAGTGAGAATTTTTACTGAGAGTTGATTACTTGGACAGTTTTACAGAGACAGGTTGCAGAGAGAACAAGCTAGAAAAGACAGAGCAAGCTAGAGAATGAGAAGGAGCCAGAAAATTAAAACATATTCTCAGAATTAGTTTGAGACCAGGCACAGAAATTCAGTCAGAAGCTGAGAGAAGCCAGTTTGAATCAGTCAACTTGGAGAGGCATTAGGCCAAAACAGCTGAGCTGAACTAACCAGAGACTTTAGAAAGAGCTAGAAAGGCTTGGGAATAGCTCTCCCTCATCTCATTCCCTCATCTGAGGGAATAAAAACAACAGTTACAAGGATCTAGCTCACACTAGGCAGAACCACCTCTAGGCAAGTGGTCCTGGATAGTGTAAGAAAGCAGGCTGAGCAAGTCATGAAGAGCAAGTCAGTAAACAGCATTCTTCCATGCCTCCAGAGTCATGAAGAGCAAGTCAGTAAACAGCATTCTTCCATGCCTCCAGATCTGTGGCCTGTTCCAACATCCCTCAGTAGTGACCTTAGATGAAATGAACCCTTTCCTTCCCAAGTTGCCTTTGGTCAGTATTTTGTCACAGCAAGAGAAACCGAATTAAAACATTTATTTCTATAGCTAGGAAGCCCTGGAGGACTTCCAACTTACTAGAGTACTTGATTCTGGTAACTCCTGAGATGAAAGAGACTCTACTGTAGGTCCAGGAAATGTAGTATGTGAGAGTATACTGCCAGGTGACAGAGAGGTCAGGCAGGCCCAAGAACCAGGTGCAGGGGAGGTGGCTTGATCCCTTGTCCTCTGGGCCTGCCAGGGCTCTGAAGGCATTTCTAGCACATTAGTCACCTGACAAGTACTGCTTTTGAGAAGGTCCAATGAAGTTCAATCAAAATGGGAACATGTCTCAGCAGTGGTAGAGAAGCAGCAGCAGGACACAGGCCTGGGCAGCACTCTGAGGGTGGCCATGTTCCTGCTGAAGCAGACTGTGTAGAAGAGCCCAGTTCCCTGGGTGCCGATACAGATGTGGATGATGCCCAGGAAGAAGGTGGCCAGCAAACTTCCCAGAAGCATCCCAGTGGTGATGATGGAGCCCTGCTGCACCCGGACCCCCTCCACCACCCCAGATACAGTCACATTGGGATCAAAGCTCCACCTGCTGAGTTTCAGGGAGTACATGAGTTTGTCCATAACGGGGACTGAGCTGGAGGACTGGCATGATTGGGACCCAAAAAAGTCTTCAGGAGATGGCAGGAAAACATCCAAACCTGTGCGCTCCTTCACTCCACATGCGGACATAAAGGGGAGTCCTAGGCAGTCTTGTCGTCACAATACATGAGTTTAGGACAGATTCACGCCCAACACAAAGTGAGCGTGGAAGACTGGTCAGAGGGCAAACTGACTTTGGAATGGCCCAGGCTTCTCAGTGTTACAGGGAGAAACTGGTGGTGCCGAGGAAGCTTTGACTATCTCCAGAGGGGAGAACCCTGAAAGGGGCCTAGGGAGGACAAAGGTGTGCTCCTCAGACAGACAGCTGCCATGTCAGAGACACAGGGAGGCAGGAAGAAAGAAAATAACCATCGCCCTGCAACTGCTCCCCGCCAGCTTTTCTCGGAAATAAAACTCAAGCTGTGGGTAAGTCTGAGCAAAGAGTGCACAAAACTGGTTTGGGACTCCAACAAGATGGAGCTAAAATTCCAGATTTGTAGGTTGAGGGTGGAAATCAGACATTGTTCAAAAGCTCTCATGTTTGACAGGGTGGAGAAGAGGAAATTTAGACTTTGCCTGCTAATTCGAATTAAATTTTCTGGTGAGTATGAAAGATAAAAACTGAATGTTCAACTTTGAAACTAGTACAAGAAAAGTACATGGAAAAACAGAGCTGTGGAAAAGCAGGAAAGGGGGACAAAGCATACAAAATAAAATAACATAAGTCTGAGCTTGGTCTCCGGTACCCACACCACAGAAAAGAGAACTGGTTCCCACAAATTATCCCCTGATCTCCACATGTGTGGTGGCTTGTCTTCCCCTAATACACAAATGTCAAACAGTTCAAAATGATATAAGTAAATCCCAATATATTAGTAGTTTTAAGAGGTGTAAGTGGATTATACTTTCTAACTAAAACAACAAGAAAAAAAACCCAGTTAGTTTCTGAAACACATTTAGTTGGGGCTGAATGTAGTAGCTATCAACAAAGCCCCCAAAAACACATGAAACAAAAAATTAATAGTTTTAGGGATAAAATAGTAGAGCTAGTAGAAAAGGAAATTCTAACACATTAGAGAACCCAAAAGACCATGTAGAAGAAAAAGGAACAGAAATTCTGCACAGAACAGGCCTGCTTTAATGGACCCCCAGCCAGAAGTACCTGTTTTCCAAGCACTGTAAGATAGGTGGGAAAACTGGCTGTATCTACACCACAAAGCAAACCCCAATAAATCTGAATAATTCAATCCTATATGTACCTATTCTCTGACTAGATTTCAACTATAGGAAGAAGCAATAATAAAAACAGAATTTAAAATCCATATACATTAGGAAATGAAGAAAACCTCATGTGTTAACGAGAAATCAATTAAAACCAGAAAATACAGTCAAACCAACATTTTCTAATGGTTTAAAATTATATTATTTCATTTGATCATTATAATCCTGAGAGCCACACATAACCCACAGTATCTCTGTTCAGCGTAGCACAAATGTAAATTAGGCAACTGAAGATGTTTGTATAAAATATGTAACAAAAATGATTTGGAAAGGAAGGAAACAAGAAAGGGTTCACCAATGAACATAACAGGAAGGCAAGTCAACTGACCCTTACAGAAACTGAACAGTGCCACACAAAACTGAGTCCATTAACATGTAACACTTAGAAACTCTGCCCTGGTCTATACTTCTTAGAAAGATGTATGTTATATACAAACTTAGGAGGTAAAGTATCTATTATTTGTGTGTAATGCGCACAAACCACCAGAAGTCTTTGCTGTGCTATGTGTGCGGTGACCACAGCACGTGTGCCCACTGCCACACTGAATTCTGATTTGGTGACAGCAGCTGTAAATGGTGTGGTGGTCACTAACATTCCAAAAAGTGCCTATGATACAAAGGAGATTTTTACTTGCTGCCCCCTCCTTTCCCTTTTCACGTGTGGGATATTTTTGGAAGTGTTCTTTTCCATCCACCAAAAGAGAATTAAGAAAATTCCAGCATGCTTCTGTGTCAGCAAGTGCTCTTTCAGTCCAGGGACCACAGATGATTGATGAGCCTGTCAGGCCCACAGTAGCAGACAGAGAAAGTTGGCAGAAGTTCAGTGTTACTGAAAGAAATCTCAAATACTTATTTCATCTCTTCTAGTAGCTTTAATCACATTTCAACATGAGCCAAGCATGAAGCTTTCACAGTCGGCCATACATTAACACAGGCAAGCATTGTCAGCTTTCTGCAGTGAGAACACTGAGATAACACGAGAGAGGTAGGTATTTTCTTTCTTGCCTTTCTTTACCAAAGAGCAACAGAAAATACTAGAAAGACTCTTCTGTGCCTCAAATCCTCTGGCCATGTACCTCCTCAAATGACTGCATGAATTTCTGCTTAATTTGCAGCAAGCGACATTCGATGTGGTTCTTAGATTAAGTGTGGGCGTACAAAGATCACGGTGATAATAGATGCTGGTGTTCCATGCAGACACACCTGCTGGAGAACAGATGTTAATACGAAGGGGATTTACCTCTAACAAGACCATGTGCTGTGTGGGCGACCATTTCTGGCCCTCCCAGAGCCGGTCTTACATGGCCTGGGAGGGGCGTCTTGGCTGATTCTGTTGACTGCTCACTGAGCAGCTCAAGTATGCACAGACGTTATTCCTTGGAGCGCTTGTCCGAAGGGAAATGGACACAAAAGCAAGGCAAACACTATGGGCAGGATAATGGTTCTTGGAGAGGCAACAAGTCAAAATACACCTTGGCGAGATTTTTCTCCTAAGCACAGTTTAGAAGATGAAAATATTAAGTGCTACCAGGCCACCAACCATGTATGTCTTGTCAACCAGTCAGACACA
Organism: Lophiomys imhausi; assembly: GCA_907164525.1. Taxonomy (NCBI): domain Eukaryota; kingdom Metazoa; phylum Chordata; class Mammalia; order Rodentia; family Muridae; genus Lophiomys; species Lophiomys imhausi. The sequence continues at coordinate 5,497,309 of CAJQZJ010033130.1, forward strand.
TGGCATTGGTTGCACTGCAAAATCTGGTGTCTCCCAGCAAGCTGTTCAAAGCCTACTATGGCATCTTTGTCACAGGAGAGGCTATCCTGACTCTTCCCTGGGGATACTGTGAGGGGCAGCTATCACACCTGCTGTTTAAACCACAATGACAAACCATTTACCCTTGGCGAAAATGAACTGAACTCTTGAAGAAATCTACACGCACAGCTCTCTAAGCTAATCACTGAAAAAGAAGACTAAATCTGGTCAGCAAAAAATTTGTTCCATTTGCCCTCCTCTTCTTCAAATGATCACACTCATGCACATAAGCACTCGTCTTCTACTAGCTGTCTCTCTGTGTCCAGCAGTTTCTCTCTTAGACCTAAGAGTGCACTGAGTGTATGGCTAAACTTGGAGAGGCCATGTGGTTGGTTGGAGGTTTGGGAGGAAAGCCAGTGCTTTCTCGTTCATCTGTCTCTGGAGATTAGATTCCTAAAAAGTGGAAAACTTTGCCAGGTCTTTCTCCATCGTGGCATATTGCTCTTTGAGCCTCTCCATGGCTCTGCTGTGCTCCTCATCCACTTCTGCTTGGCGCTCTGGCTGTGTTTTCACGAACTCCTCCCACTGCAGCAGGCGGCGCTTCTCAGTTGCTGTCAAGTGCTCATGAATCACCTGAGAAAAGAAAACATGAATGCCCATAGCATCTTCCAGACATGCAGAATGACACAACAGAACTTTATCAACAACTTTATCAACTGCAACAGTCGGAAGATAGTCACAGTGCTAGAGCTAGAAGTGCATGGCCATTGCAATGTCCATTAAGAACATTATAGATGAGATCTGTAACCCTACATTTGGGAGGCTAAGACTGGAAGATAGCTGTGAGTTCAAGCCTGGGGTACAAGGACCTTGTCTCATAAACAAACAAATAAATGTATGATATCAGAAACATTTAAAACATTTCTTACTATAAATGAACAAGGACATTCATGTTTCTACAATATATAAAATGCTCAGTGTCTTTATGATGCTAGTGATCTGAACTGGCACTAGGGACTGAGCCCAGAGCCTAGAGCTCACTGGGCAAGTACTCTACCACCAGCTGTCTCCAGGGCATCTAGTAACATTAAGTGACAAAAGCTCAAGCTATTTTCATACTTTTATTTCTCTCAAAGTTCTAATTAATTACACAGCTTTAATCAAGTCTAAAAATCTATACTGAAAATCACTGTGAGAAGTTAAAATTACTATCTTACATTTTCTGAAGCTTTTTTTCTGAAACATTAGAAAGAATCACAGGTTAGCAGTCACTGGAGAATTCAAGACATATCCTGGCTAAGTCTGGTTTTTAAAGTGATTATCAACATCTTATGTCAAATATCTAAGTTATTTTCAAGACTTTTAATAATATTTCTATACAAACCAAGGTTTGCTTTCTTTTGAGTAAAATGATAAAATATTGTAGAAAGAAAAAAAAGGTTTGAATTCATACTAACTTATATGAGACAAGCTGCCAGAACTTGTGACAAATGAACAGAACAAGTGAAGCCCTTCTAAATTCCTGTATACCCATTCCAGAGTGTCCAAGAGATTCCCTAAATAATATAGGCTATAGCTGTTGCCTGTAGTTGCATCCCAGAGGTTGAAGGTAAATCTGAACTGCTGAAGACACCATATACTTCAGATACAGCACATGGAAGATTTGAGCTGGATCTGACCTGAAAGCCTCCTTCCTGAGGTCTACCAGATGTACTATGCTGGGTCTCCTGGAGCTTAGTTACAAGCAGGTGTGAGCTGTATGAAGTGGGTGCTGGGACTTGAACTCCAGTCCTCTGGAAGAGCAGTAGGGGCTCTTCACCACCGAGCCTTTTCATCAGTCCAAAAGCAGTATGTTCTCTTAAATGACAATCCACCTCTCCAGCCCAAGTATTTCTATTTTGCAGTTGCAGAATATTTTGTATGTGCATCCAGTAGCATTTTGCTCTCAGGAAAATCATTCCTTGAATTCAAAGCCTATCATGTGACCATTAAGATGAAAGCAGACAACTCCCAACCCAAATGAAGATCTGTGGCTTCCCTACCACGTCCCTCAAGTCACTCAACTCACCCTTGCTTACTCTCCTGCTTTAAGTAAGTAAGTTATATGCTCATATGGTGCCAATACTGTAAGTTTACACATGGAAATAAAACTGAGCTGCCTGGAAAGGCCATCAACTGAAGGTTAGCTGACATGATGACTTGTAAACGACAAGAAGAAAAAGAAGATGCATGGTCTGTCTACAAATATGGCAGTTTTCTCAATGTCACACACATCCTAGCCAGCTAAATTGGTGTCTAAGATAGCATCAGGAGGAGAAAGGGCTCATCAAGGAGATGGGAAGAAATGCTATCAGCACGGTAAAGAGGAACAAACACTCCAACGTGAGACCCCCAGGGATTCTGGTACAGAACAGTCAGTACACAGAATTTGCCTCGCCATCTTCTGCTAAGGTAAATATGGTAAAAAAGGTAAATTATGCTCATCATAATATAAAGTTTCATATTTTAAATAATATTCAATTCTACAGAAAATTAACCTGAAATACATACTACTTCAAAAAAAAAAAAACCAACCCCCCCCCAAAAAAAAAAAACAAAAAACCAGCCAGGTGTGATAGCACACGCCCTTTAATCCCAGCATTCGGGAGGCAGAGGCAGGTCGATCTCTGTGAATTCGAGGCCAGCCTGGTCTACAAAGTGAGTTACAGGACAGTCAGAGATATTACACAGAGAAAAACCTCGTCTCAAAAAACATAACAACTTTAAAAAAAGACAAGGGCATAGAAAAAAATGTTAAGACTACCACCAAAGGCAACCAAGGTCATAAAGTACTATGCTTAAAGATAAAAATTTAAGGTTTGTGGTAATCACAGCTATATATATTTTATGGATGCTTCTCAAAAAATATGCCAAAGTAGATGTGTGTACGTGGAGCCAAGTTTACATTGTGACAGCTGTCCCTGGCCACCTCACCTCTCCATGGCCTGTTTTTAAGAACAAGTGGACTTCATACACCAATTGTATTTTCAGTTCACTCTTCTGTTAGCACCCAGAATACAACTCTGTATTAGGGTGGTTCTTAAGACACATTAAACAACTGCAGAATGGACATAAATTGTTCTTTTGTATGTGCTTTTAGATAGATATCAATTGTGGGAAATGTGATTTGGACAAATGATGTTTATCAATTTACTTCCCACAGAATTCCACAAATTGTCTTAACATAAAAGAATTACTGATTAATGGTAACAACCTATTGTATTCCATTACTACTCCCATCTTTCTTTGTTTGGAGAGAGAGCCTTTCAAATATACAAAACATGGCCAATAGGATAACCCATGGCAACAGCTAATATTAGGCAGTAAAGTGGAAATAGGGGTCATTTTTCATCTGTATATACTTGCTGTACAAAGAACTAAGCTTTGTCTTTTTGACAAATGTGTGTATGTATGTATGCGTGCATGCATGTGTATGTGTGATGTGTATATGTGTTATGTATGTGTGGTGTGTATGTAGGTGTATGTGCATCTACTAAAACCTTGGCCATATCAAACTTTCAGGAGGCGGTAGGATGACAATAAAATCAAACAAACAACTTTTAAGAATCTACAGCCATACATTTCCAATGCTCTGATAATTAGCTAAGTATAAAACTGAAAAAATTAGGACTTAGATTAAGGTTTGTCTGAGTGAGAATGTAAGGAATCTGTGAAAATGTACCTCTTTCATAACTTTAAGACTGTTAACTTATTAAACTATCTGGAGGGAAAACTCAAGAGTAGTCCCTTAGAAATGCAAGGTCCGCTGACCCTATGCTAGTTCTTGGTAAAATAGCACTTCCGTGTACTCAAAACACTCATTTTTAAAGCCAGGCATGCTGTGAAACTCTAAACCATAGAACTTGGGAACCAGAAGCAGGAAGATCAAGGAGTTCAAGGCTATCCTTTGCTACAGAGCAAGTACAAGGCCAGTTTCAGCTATCTCAGATTCTGTCTCAAATAATAAACAATCAAAAACGTTCAGCCAGCATTCTTCCAGATATCCCGTTTCTCACAAACAGAACTGTTCTTGTGCCCCAGTAACAAAGTGTGCAACACAGGATACAGGATTCTCCACGCTCACTGACTCTCCAAGCTGTCATTCAGATGTCTGAACCAACGCTCACTGCTTTCTCCTCTTTTGTCTGCCTGTATCATTTTCCTTACCCTCCCACAGCGTTCCTCTACCCACCCACAACTGAACTCTTCCTTGCCAACTGGGGTTGGCCCTGGACTGCCGCACCTTCCTAATCATTCACCCAAGGCTCCTGTACTTGACCACGGTGCACACTTTGGCCTCTTTTCATTAGTATTTAAGATTCCTTGATTTTAGCTCCCTGGGTGTAGAAACTGCTTTAACCTTAACAAATAGTTTTTTATCCTTGGTGACAGCTGGTAAAGGACAAGATTAAAATGTATCTGGTGTCCTTGCTGGCATGTCCACTCCAGTCCCCACCTTCAGTGCACTCAGCACTATGCTTGTGTTCCACCTGACACAGGTCTCTGAACTATACAACCTGGCCTTGTTTGTTCCTCTGTACTCAGCAAAGCCCTAGGACCTTGGGGCAGCCTACCCATCTGGCTTAAACACCAGGTCCTTTCAGGAAGGCTTTATGTCACTAAATTGTTGAGCTTCAAAACCCTCTATCGACATGCAGAAGTGGATAATGGATGTAAAATCCCATCTCTGGAAAGGTTCATTCTATTATCTATTTATGCCGCGGCAGACCTCAGGTAATGAGAATACACATGCAAAAAGGCACTGCTTTCAGGGTGACTAGCAGTTTCAACCTCTCTATTAGTAAATGTGAGGTGTATTTTTATTAATTTAGAGCTATGAATAAATTACAGAAACACTAAGAAATTCCCAGGTGAAAACACCAAGTGATCTCATTAACTCACATTTTCACCCTGCTTTTCCACATTTGACTTATGATACAATTCAAAGCCGAGCATTGCCTAGCTAGGGCTTCACTACCTCCTGTGACTGTCCACTGAGCACTTGCCACCTTTTCTAATGGAATGCGCACAATGCCACACCGAATATGCGTCAGGCTCATAGGCAAGGTTTATATTTCTTTTTTTTTCTTTCCTCTGTGAGACAAATAATCCTTTCAGAGAAAATATAGAAATGTTGAAAAAGAAGTCTTTATTTGAATTATTAAAAACGGCTGGAGGCTGGGAAATGGCTCAGTTGGTAAAGTACTTACATTCAGATCCTCAGCATGTAGGGAACAGTAGGGAGTGGCAGCACGCTGCTGTACTGCCATGCTGGGGGCAGGGCAAGTCAGAGACAGGAGCATCCCAGCAGCTCACTGTCCAGCAGTGGACCCAAATCAGTGAGTCCAGAGTCAATGAGACCCTGTCTCCAAAAGTGAGGCAGAGGGGTTAGGAAGGCACCAGATGTCCACCCCTAGCCTCCAGAAGCACACCCCATTACACAGACAAATAAACATTAAGATGAAAGTGTCACTACATTTTCAACACTCTTAATGTATCAGCCATCTTTAAATCGTTTGTTTCATTTCTGTATATTTGTTATGTGTATGTTTTGCCTGCATGTATGTCTGTGTGTCTCAGAAGAGGACATTGGATGCCCTGGGATTGGAATAACTGACAGATGGAGCCACCGTGCTGGGTGGTGAGAAATGAACCTGAGTCTTTGGGAAGAGCAGTGAATGCTCTTAACTGCTGAGCCATCTCTCCAGCCCTATCTTTCAATCTTTTAGTCAGTGTTTCATGGAAAATGAATCCAGAGGCTAACAGATGACAAGAACCATATGCCCCCTTGCTCAAGTTGCCTATTTTTACCTTTTTCTGCTCCTCTTCTCTCTGTTGCAGTCTGCAGATGGAGTCATTAGCTGCTTGCACTGAAATAAAAACAGACAATGGGATTTCAATAGCAGCCTTGGATCAGGAAGACACCTATTTGGATTCTTTAGATCTCAACAGAGTATATTGGAAATAGATATTAGTTGCCAGTTAGAGGGGTGGCCAGGAGGAAAATTACATTTTGTCAACACATTCAGGATGGTATAGAGAAAAACCACCATTTTTGAACTTTGAGCTGTAATCCAAAGGGCATAGAAATACTAAGTTGGCAATAACAACTTCAATCAATATTCTCTAAAAAGGGAAAAAGCCAGATAAGCTTACAGTCACATTCAGATCAATTAAGCCTACAGTCTGAGCTCCTTGGCCACTCCCCTCCTCATTCATGCTCTTCTCACAGAGGTGGCTTGACATCTAGATGGCCTCCACAGTGATGTAGTCCCATCACTCTTCCTGCCTCTGCTCCTGTCTTCTACCTCATCCTGGATGCTGCTACAACACTTACATCGCCTCAGCCTGACAAGTCACTAAATCTTGTCCATTTCTTTCTTTTCTTTCTTTCTTTCTTTTTACTTTTATTTGTTTTGGTTTTTTGAGACAGGGTTTCTCTGTGTCACCTTGGCTATCTTGGAACTCCCTCTGTAGACCAGGCTGGCCTTAAACTCACAGAGATCTGCCTGCCTCTGCCTCCTGAGTGCTGGGATTAAAGGCGGGCACCACCGTGCCCAGCTATCATTCCCATTTTTTAAGAACCAAAATTCTAATATAGGGTAAGCATCCCCAAATTAAAAATGCTCTAAAACCTAAAATTTTCGGAGTGCTGGAGTGCTGGTACAAGTGGAAACTTCCACACGAGACCCCACGTGATGGGTCTCAGCAAAGACAGGTCATAAAATACTGCACAAAATCATTCCCGGGCTGATGTGACTCCCCAAGTTCCTCAGATCCTCCCGTTACCAGCTGAACTTTCCTTCTACTCTAACAGGCAACCAGTCTGCAGGCTAACAGCCAGCCTTGGCCATTTGCGTCTGTGTTTTTGTCTTCTTGCTGGCCCACTGACTCCTGACATGTTTGCAGAGCCCTGCTACATACCAAGCTCTGCTCTTGCTCCTCCGTCAGCTCCTCATCTTATGTGTCTTGCCTTCACAGCTTAACACGTGTTCTAGTATCTGGCTTCCTTGCTGTTTTTTCCATCTTGCCAAGCACACTCTCATCACAGGGCCTTTGCACTTCCTGCTCCCTTAGAACATTCTTCTCTTAACTTTCCTGCAACTGTCTGTCTGGGTGTCTTATTTTACAAATGAGGAACTAACAACGGGATCTCAGAATGAACATTCATGTGAAATGTCCCATCCTTCCTTCCTCACTCTCTTTCAAATCAGCCTCTTTGCTCATTAATTGTTATCACAAGCATGTGTGTATATACATACATGTTCCTCATACAGTCTGCGCAGTCTGTATAATGTTACTTGTATATATGTTTTCAGAGCTGACCATTTGGTATTGGATAACCAATTGATGTGCTCTTCTGTAGCATTGCCTTGTAGGCTTTTCCCCATCCACTTTGGCACATCTGTTGGTGTCATATATTTTTTTTGTGGTTTCTGATGAGCTACAGTTTGGCTCTGAAGCCTCTGTTTACCTAGCCCTAGGTCACTCCGCAAGTAAGGCCCGAGCCTGCAGGGTTCTGAGACACACTGACTGCACCCAGTCTCAAATATGGTGTCTAGGAGATCACCACAGACAGGCACAAAGTCCATCGCTCATCACTCTTCATCTTAGATCAGAAAGTGCTCCATGTTGAAGCATGTTTTCATGGTTTTCCACAAATGAAAACAAACAAACTAACATGGGTTTAAGATGTCAAGCTTCCAAAATGAAATCTGCTAAGGATATAAGCTGGACCCAGGTTAATTTTTACAATGACCTCAGTTTGCAGATATATCACTATTTCCATTACAGCTGGGGACTAAGTGAACTAGGCACAAGAAACCCTCCTGCTGGAGCTCTTCTGCACAGCTTCTCCTGAAGAAAGCCTCCTGCTGGAGCGCTTCTGCACAGCTTCTCCTGAAGAGCTCCAAAGCCACTGCCAAGTTTCTCATGCCAACAATACAACCCAGCCTACTTCAGAGGCCAGATCCCCAATCACTAGAATATAATTCTTCCATTCAAGGAGAGATACTTTTGGTTCAGAATCTAAATTACTGGTAATACTTTCTGACATCAGTAGGAAGGCCCGATAGGAGAATAACTTCAGCCTGCGGAGGAAATCAAACAGCTGCTCACCGTTTCTCACCGTGTCTTATTCAATTGCTTTTGTAACACTCCCAGTGTCAAAAGGGTTTTCTTAGTTCATATAAGCATCTCAACAGATGGTAATCAGGGGGCAGCAGAAAGGGCGCAATTAGCAAACTGCTTTCCACACAAGCATGAGGAACTGGGGTTGATCCCCAGCACCCACATAAAAAAGCAGCATGGCGGTGGTGTCACCCGCCCACCTGTGATCCAGCTCTGGGGAGGCAGACACTGAAGGATCTCTGAGGCCCAATGGGTGGCCAGTCTAGTGTACTCCAAGAGCCCCAGGGCCCAGTGAGAGACATTCTCTCACAAAATATGGTAGACATCTCCTAAGGAAGGACACCTGAGTTGACCCCTGGCCTACACACACACACACACACACACACACACACACACACACACACACACA
>CAJQZJ010033130.1:5505914-5521374 GCA_907164525.1 Lophiomys imhausi
CACACACACACACACACACACACACACACACACACACACACACACACGTATGCACAGGACATACACATACAAACACTCTGCCTAGAATGCTTGTCCGTTAGAGGGGCAGCAGTGTGAACAAAGCATAACAGAGAAGCCTAATGTCGGTTTTTATTTTTTACTTTTTTCTGCTGTTCTACATGAAGAAATCAAATGTGATCTTGGGAGACTCAGCCTTTTCACCCTCCTTCCACAGCAGAGTCCTTATGACCCCACGGCACTCCACTCTAACAGAGGCTCTTCCCAGCTTTCTGCACGGCCTGGCCTTGGCCCCCTCCCTCACAGGCTGATTCCACCTCGTGCTTCAACCAGCATCAGTCTTTATCCCTCCATGGGCAAGCTGCAAGTTTTTAGTGTAGACATCTGAGAAGAAGCCTCGATGTTCTGATATCCTGATTTTAACATCACATACTAACAACAAGTTTCTTTTATGTTAAAGGCTAATATTAAAGAATACCAACACATATTCTTTTGTCAGCTACCTATTCTCATTAAAATATTCTGCTTAATGAGAAAACTAAAAAATATAAACATTTATAAAGGGCATAGTCCATCTGAAAAAGAAACTCAAATTTCCTGGTCATCATATATTTTCCTATAGACAAATTTAAAAAATTTTAAAGGTAAAAAGCATGAATGCTCTCCATCTTGTGAAATGCTTGCACACACATCTTACTTTGGGTACTGATGCCAGTAACATCAGTGACCCGCACTGGACAATCTGTGGCTTATCAGGAGCTCTCCTCCCCTCCCTAGCAACATGCAGGAGAACACGCCTGGGTGTGGGAACATTGGAGATCAAGGCTGCAGGAGAGCAGCTAGACTTACGTTTCCGCAGGGCCTCCTCGAGGCCGTCCTGCATTGTCTCTCTGCACTTGGGAAGCATGTGTTCGTTTGTTTCCTGGATCATATTCTTCAAGTTCTGAAGAACTCGCAATTCTCGAAGACCACGTTTCTCCTATAAAGAAAAGGTAAATGATAGTATCTCAAGCCCTAGCAATTACTGTCTGTAGTTCCATGAGGACGGGCTTATGACGCTATTACATTATACTGAGCACACTTTTTAATTTCTGGCAGAAGAGGTCAAAACCTGGAGGGCTTTTTGTTTGTGTGTTTATTTACTACTTCAGATTACATCTCCATCTCAGTGCCCTTTTTCCAACCCTTCCCAGTACCGCCCTCCCACCCTCTACCCCTTATCCCTTCCAACCCACTCCTCCGGAGTGGGGTGTCCCTACATAGCAGTCGCCCGCCCCAGTTCAGCAGTCATATGAGGGCCAAGAGCCTCCTCATACACTGGGGACCTACAAGGCAGCACCACTAGGGCAAAGTGTCCCACTAACAGGTAACAAAGTCTATGTTCCTGTTCCTTTTGGTGTGTTAGTTGTCGGTTAGTTATCCTGTACTATGTGGCTAAAATCAATTATAAGTGAATAAGATGTCATGTGTATCTTTCTGAGTCTGGGTTAGCTCACTCAGGATGAGCTTTTCTAGTTCCATCCATTTGGCTGCAAATTGCATGATTTCCTTGTTTCTGATAGCTGCGTAGTATGACGAAGCACTCCAAAAGTTTCAGTAGGAGTAATATTTTTATAGTAGTGTGCAGGAACGGGTGGGAGAAATATCAGAGCAGGAACAAAGCCACTTATATGGCCACAGATTTCATTAAAGAGCCCCCGCTCTGACGTCTGCATTTACTTCATCATCCTTACTGTCACAGTGCTTCCATTACTGTGTGCTGAAGATTTTATGATTGCCTTTTTCCTCTTCAAAATAACAACAGTGGTCAAAATAATGATATACAGACACTTCACTATGCAGAAAACTGAACAGTGAAGGCCTGCTATCCTTAGAAAGGCCTATGATGGCCTGCAAGGCTGGGGACCTGCATAGGAAGCAGGTCTCTACACGGGTATGAGTCTACCTGTGACTTAGGTCCAGTAAGCCTAAAGTGTTTGTACTAAGAATGTGGTTAATGCCAGCCTCTGCTTCCTTAGGTATGTGCCATCCTGGCCCACCCATGCTAGGATTCTGTGCAAACAGCTAGGGTACCACTGGGCTCCTCCCCTCAAGCTGCTTTGAGTCATGTTTGGTTTCCAAGCCCTGTCATAGTCAACACTGTGAATTCCCACTCTCCCAGGAGTGAGGACTTCTGGAAGCTTCTGTCTAGCTTCTCTCGGGCCATTTCCACGCATCTCCCTTGCTCACTGTGCTTGGAGACCGCTGCTGTAACAGCATGGCCCCCCCACACAGCCCCATGCCAAGTCCTGTGTGTTTCAATCACTGAACCTGCTGCGTGCTCTCAGCGTCCATTGAAAGCGAAGTTTAACCACCTTCCCCATCCAGCTTGAGTGTGGGCTAGACTCAGTGACTTGCTTCCAAAGAACAGCACAGGGAAATGAAACGCTTCACTCCGCAGTGGAGGAAGCTGCACGTGCTCCCTCAGTCAGGTAACACGCGGCTCATGCGCAGTGAAATCTCAATGACGGCAGGCGCAGCGTGTGATGTGACGTGAGGCTACTTCAAGTCCGGGTTTCTTTGGCGAAGCCCATAAGCCCAGTCTAATCATGAGAAAACCATCAGACAACCCAGGTGGGTTTGGTACTTTAGACCACCTCTGCTCAAGAAAGACAAGAGAGGGCTACGCAACTGCCACAAGATCAAGAAGCAGCAGGGACATAATTAAACGCAAGATGGCCTCTGGAGTAGATCCTGGAACATGAAGAACGTTATCACAGAAAAGCTGGTAAAATCCAAACAAACTCTCATGTTTTATTAATAACAATTTGTCAGTGTTGTTTCTTTGTCTTTACAAATGTGGTAGAATAAGACATTAGGAATGAGAAAATTGGTTAGGGATACATGAGAACACTGTAGTATCTCTGAAATGTTTGTGTAAATCTAAATTAATATAAAATAAAATGTTAATTAAAAAGGAAGGTTGCTAAGCTTGACTATAAGAAAATAACAAATTAGTTATATTGACGAGGCTTTTGTTGGTTCTGAGCAGTCTTATGAAGCAGCTGTGCCTAGTTTCGTATATTTTACACATTTTTATACAATGAAAAATTTAAAACTTATACAAAAGTTGAGAGAGAAGAACATAACACTCTCATCATCACAAGCCCCAGCAAGGCTCAGCTTATACTGACTTGTTTCCGCTATAAAACTCCACACATTGTTCAAGGCCAGCCTGGTCTACAAAGAGGGTCCTGGATAGCCAGAGATCTACAGAGAAACCCTGTCTAGAAAAACCAAAAAAAAAAAAAGTAAAACTCCACACATCACCCCTCCCCAGGGCATGTGAGGCACACCCTAGGTAGTGTACTTTTTGATTGTAAACATTTCAGCATATGCCTTTAAAGATAGACTCAGAGCTGCAGAAATGGCTAGATGGCTAAGAACATTGGCTACTCTTCCAGAGGACCCAGATTCAGTTTCCAGAAACCACAGGGCGCTTCTCAACCATCTCTAACTCCAGTTCCAGGGGATCCAGCATCCTCTTCTGACCTCTGTGGGCACCTAGGTACCACGTACATGGTGTACATACATGAATGCAGGTGCACACACATAAAAATAAAATAAGCAATCTTAAAAATTAAAAAGAAAAGATATAACAAGAGTCTCTCACACACAAAGGTAACAGCTCTTTAATGTCACTAAATAAAGGTGTGTTCACAGTCCCTCAAATGTCCTATAAATGTTCTTTTCACCCACACTTATTTGAATCAAAATATAAACAAGTGTCATATGCTCCAGCTGGTTAATACATTTCAATCTACAGATTTCTCATCTGTCACGTTTTTCCTTGGTAATTCACTGAAACAGCGAGTCATCTGCTGTGCAGTTTCCCATAGTCTGTTTTAATGAATGGCTCTCCGTGGTGTAATTCAGCACCCTCAGCTGCCTCTTCCCTTCCCTGTAAGTCAGCAGTTAGAACTAACTATGCAATCACATTCAGTGTTTGTCTGAGTGTTTGCAAGAAGTTTTCAGAGGCGGATGTCCACTCTCTCAACAGGATGGGGGTGGTAATTCATTTTATTTATTAACAGGGATACTTCTGAAAGGGAAGACTGCTTTTTGTCAGCAATTTGATTACTCTGAGCAACATTCATATAAGAAAAGCAAAAGAAGGCACTCAGCTTCCATCCCTTATTTGCCAACTTAAAAATTAATGAATTGACTGGGCACGATAGCACATGCCTGTGCTCAGAGCACTCGGGAGGACTCTGTTCAGCCCTTTGGCTGGCTTGGACTAGGTGAGACATTATCTTGGTGGTACTGAGAGCAGCAACAGTAATAAGTCGGATCCCTGGCAACCACAGGCCACAGAGGGAGACTCTGCACACATCCCACAGGTTCAAATATACCCGAAGTTTCTCAGCCATTACATGCTCCGTCAGCACTCAGCACTTGGAGTGCCATGTGAGCTAGCTTTCCACACTTGAGCTCATGCCCTCGTTTTTTCCCAACTGGCTGTGGTGGCTTCAGTGGGCTTTACCTTTCTTGAACAGGCTCTTCATTTTGTTATGGCATTAGGTCCACATTCTACCTGTACTTCTCTCTCAGCTTGGAACTGACTCTCTAAGACCAGTGGCATTAAGAAGAAAAAATTAGAGTAGGAAGGCTGCTCACAGCTACAGAGTAGGCCACCACATGTAACCCTCAGGGGACAAGACAGGAAATACTGTTTGTTTGTGAGACAGGGTTTACCTCTGTAGCCCAGGCTAGCCTGGAACTCAGTTTGATCAGGTTGGACCTAAACTCTGTATTCTCTTGTTTCTGCCTCCCAAGTGCTGGATTTACAGGTATGAGCTAACATGACTGGCTGGCTTAGGGAATTATTCAGTTTTTATATAAAGAAAAGTTACATGCTGCGGACATAATGACCAATATAAAATGACCTTCATCTTCTGTTTCTTTCCAGTTTCTACAATACTTAGTTTCTTTTTCTTTGACTTAACCAAATAAAAATACCAATATGATTACTACAAACTAAAATGTTTTAAAAAAAGATTTTCTTTGTTCTAAAGGTGTATTACACTATAAAAGTACAGTCAAATCACTGTTTACTTGTCTAAGATAAGGCGTTATTATGTAGCCCAGGCTGGCCTGGGCCTCACAATCCTCCTGCCTCTGCTTCTTGAGTGCTGAGACTACAGACATGCATCTCTACACCAGCTAAAACAATGTACTCGGTGCTACTTGTAAGAATGTCCAAGTAACACTATCCCTACTCAGAAATATAGATGACCTTCTTCATATGTCACTTGATTTTAGGGACTGCTCTTTGAAATTCGGCATTGTTTCAAATTATATAAGATATTTACATGGCTTCAAATTTCTATCTATAAAACAACATGTATCCAGATAAGTCTACCTTTCCTCCCTACCCTTATTTATATTTTCCTATTAGGTATTTTTTTAATGTATTTAACTATTGGTTTAAGTATAAGGATACATATACCTGGATGTACAAGTGTATCTGGACACGTGACACACACACACACACACACACACACACACAGCTGAATCTATACAAATAGTTTTAAATTCATTTTAAAATAGAATAGGATACAGAGATATTTCCTTTATCGTTCATGAGTAAGAGTCATAAGGACAGGGCTAGAGAGACGGTTCTGTGGTTAAGAGTGCTTGCTGTTCTTCTAGAGTTCAGGTGCCAGCACCTACATAGGGTGGCTCACAATCCCCTGTAATTCCAGCTCCAGGGCACTGGATACCCTTTTCTGGCCTCTGCAGGCACTGTACACATTTGAGCAGATACATATATACACATAATTAAAAATAAAATCTTTACCAAATTTCAAAAGCACACATGTAATGAATGTATATAGCTCTCTGTGTGGTCTACTTATCCCATTTTCTTGTATTTTCTGAATGATTCAGATGCTTTCAAATCGTGATGGGGTTAACTCCTGATAAGTCTATAATGAAAACATAAGTAAAAATGTATTTAATCCCCTAACTCATCAAACATCCAATCAGCAATACAATGCACTGCAGTTTAGGTTGTTTCTTCAAACAATCTTGCAGCTGACCTGGAACTATGGCTTCCTCTGCTACCTACACAACAAGAGAAAACCGGGCCTCAGATCACTAGACTGAGACAAAAAAATTCAACTTGAAATATTACTAAAATGGTTAGTACTGAAAGTGCACTGCTTCCACACCTTTCAAAAGCAAATAATCCTAAATTGCAAACTATATATTTTAAATGAATATATGTTTATAATTATCCACACATGTGTCTGGCTAACTTTAGAGGCCAGAAGAGGGCACTGGATCCCCTGGAGCTGGAATTACAGACAGTTGTGAGCCACCTGAGGTGGGTGTGGGGCCTGGAAGAGCAGTGTGTGCTCCAGCCCAGGAAACTACATTTTAAAGCTGGCAGTTTGAGCCGGGCGGTGGTGCACGCCTTTAATCCCAGCACTTGGCACTTGAGAGGCAGAGGCAGGCGGATCACTGTGAGTTCGAGGCCAGCCTGGTCTACAAAGCGAGCCCAGGACAGCCAGAGCTGTTACACAGAGAAACCCTGTCTCAAAATACCAAAACCAAAAAAAAAAAAAAAAGCTGGCAGTTTGGTTCTCATGCTGATAGCTGATAATCCTAGTGCTTTGAATAACAACCCTATGGAATTTGAGTTGTTTAGGATTTAAAAGGATATTTTCTGGCCTAAATAAAATCTTTAGGTTTATAAATATAGGATATGGTAGAAATTATTTAGGTTCAGAACTTTAGAGACATGATTTTTTTCTTCAAGATTGCCTGCTATAAATAGGCTAAACATTATGTATGTAACTTTTATATATGGTTTTCTTGATTGTTTAATATTTGTTCTTACAGTTTTTACTATATGAGTTAAAAAATTTAGCCTTTTTATTAAACAAAAGGAGGGAATTGATAGGATGGTGTTAAGCATTCTAAATGTTAACTGGTCCTGCTTGCTGTTTGTTACTTATATTGTTTCTGATTGGCTGAATAAAATGCTGAGGTCTGAGATTGGGCAAAGACAGACATAGGTGGGACTGGGCTTCTGAGACAGGGTGCATCTTGGGAGGAGAAGCCAGGAGCAGGAAGAAGGAAGAACAAACACCATGAGGTAGATTAAAGAAGATCATTCCATGTGACTTGAAACATCGGCATAGGGTGGAGAATAGCAGTCCAAAGGAACATATGTATATATGGGGTCATATTTGGGTAATAGAATTATGAGCTAGCTTAGATGGGCTAGGATTGCACAATTCAGGTCAAGGCTTGTTAAGATTCAAAACAAAAAACAAAAAATAACACTATGAAGAGAACACCTCCTTTCCTGGTGTTTACTTGTGCCTAACACAAGGCACATCAGTGTTAGACGATAATCTTTTTTTTTTTTTTTTTTGTAATCTGTCTTTTCCCTCAGGAAAGCATTTGAAATTGTATCCTCCTGTTTTCAGTTACTACTCACAAGGCAATCCCTGAGGAAGGATAGCCTACTTTTCACAAGCCTCCGCCATCTCTCTCCAAGTTCTCATATTGCTTATTCTCTGTCCCAGCATGGTCATTATGGGCTGCTCTCTCCACCTCACTCACCCTCCGTTTCCAGCTTGCTTGCTTGCTTGCTTGTTTGTTTGTTTGAGATAAGGTCTTCTGCAGTCCTGGCTTCAAACTCCCTATGTAGCTGCAGCTGGCCTTAAACCTGACCCTCCTACCTCCACCTCCCAGTGCTGAGACCACAGGCCTGCACTGCCACGTCCAGCCAGACTGCTTAGTAGTAATACTATGACTGAACACATAAAAAATAAAATAGTAATGCACAGCCAGGGCTCCACGGAGAAACCCTATCTCAAAAACAACATCATCATCATCATCATCATCATAATAGCGAGATGTGGTGGCACACACCCAGCACTCAGAAGGCAGTTGGATCTCTGAGTTCAAGACCAGCCTGGTCTACAAAGTAAGTTCCAGGACAGCCAAGGCAACCTAGTCTCAAGAAGGTGTCTCTGTCAAGGCTACCTTGACAGAGAAACCGTGTCTCGAAAAAACAAAAAACAAAACAATATATATTTTCATTTATTTACTGGTCGGGTGACACACATGTACCATGTTGTGTGGGGGGGTATGCATGTGTGCGTGTGTGCACGTGTGTAGTCCAGAGGACAATCTCAGGGAGTCAGTTCTCTCCTTCCACAACGTGGGTTCCAGGGAATCACTCAGGTCCTCAGGCTTGGGAGCAGCCACCTTCACCCACTACATCTTCTGGC
Organism: Lophiomys imhausi; assembly: GCA_907164525.1. Lineage (NCBI taxonomy): Eukaryota > Metazoa > Chordata > Mammalia > Rodentia > Muridae > Lophiomys > Lophiomys imhausi. The sequence goes on from CAJQZJ010033130.1 coordinate 5,514,221, forward strand.
CCCAATGAGCATACTTTCATGTGCTTATCAATCTCTGGTAGGACAGAGTCCTCTAACCCTGTCTGACATGCATTCTGAAGTGCAATGGCTCCTGAGGAAAAGTTCACCTGACCACCCTAATAGTGTGTCTGTCATCTCTACGGGGGGGGGGGGGGGGCGCAGATGGGCTGGATACAAAGCCACTGTCATTGCTCCTTTGTTTTCTAGCATAACACAGACAAATCTGCTAGCAGCTGGATTTTCTTCCTTTTACAAAGGGCCTATTCACTAGCCTAGATGCCCAGAGAATTTTCTCCTATGAAGCCCAAATTGTATTTTCTCTTTCAGAAATGGCCCCAAGCATCGGCTACTCTGGTTAATCTTCCCAGAAGGTAGTGCATACTTCAGTATGAGTCCAATAACAATTTTAGGAAAGTTTTCCTGAATTCTCTTTTGTTCTCTTTGGTGCTCTGATTTTTTTTTCCTTGGGCTTGCTGTCACAGACTTGGGTCATCTGCATTCACCATCAATATGCATTCCTTCCTTTGGAGCTCCTCTCTTGTCAACATTCAATCTCTTCAGTCTTATTTTAAGACTATCTATTTTGTCTGTTCATTCCTGGGCTCTTTGTCTAATTCTCACTTCAAAAATAATTTTAAAAATTGTATTTTCCCTAGCTATCATGGTGGTGCATGCTTTTAATCCCAGCACTCTGGAGGCAGAGGCAGAAGGATCTCTGTGAGTTCAAGGCCAGCCTGGTCTACGAAGTGAGTCCAGGACAGCCATAGAAACCCTGTCTCAAAAAAAACAAAAACAAAAATAAACAAACAAAAAAATGAAAAACAAAAACAAGAAAATCTATGCCATTAATGTTCCTGTTTCCCAAAGGCAATGGAAATGGGAGAATCAAGTTTAGGGGAAATATTTCTGTCCTTCTGGTAAATTAACTTCTCTATTATCAGACAGAGGAATATTCTCTCAATGCAGAAACAATGGCATCTAAAATAAAAGAGCAGAGCTCTTTCGATGGGACACAGGCTCCTCTCAGTCCATAGGAAATTGGGGGTTAAGAGGCCCCTTGAGACACAGACAAAAAACTGACTGTTAACCACTTTCTGTAGCAAACAGGTTGTTATTTATTTTTCTGTTTCTTTCTGAGTTGGCTCTCTCTCTCTCTCTCTCTCTCTCTCTCTCTCTCTCTCTCTCTCTCCACCCCTTCCTTTCTTGTTTTTGTTGTTGTTGTTGTTTGTTTTTTGAGACAGGGTTTCTCTGTGTAACAGAGCTCAGGCTGTCCTGGACTTGCTTTGTACACCAGGTTGGCCTCGAACTCACTAAGGAGCTGATGATGACTTTAAACTCCTGATCCTTATGCCTCCATCACTGAAGGGCTAAAATTACAGGCATGCAACCACCACATCCTGTATTATTATTGTTGGTGTTGTTGGGAGAATGGGTCTCATGTAGGTCAGGATAGCCTTGAATTTGCTTTGTAGCTGAGAATGGCCTTGAACAGCTGATCCTCCTGACTCCACCTCTTGAGTGCTGACATTACACCAGTTTTATGTGGACCTGGGGGTGGAGTACATATGCCAGGCAAGCAGTCAACCAAGTGAGCTATATCCCCTACTCTATCAAATAAATTAGTTGTTATACTTCTTGGTTCACTAATGATAAAAATTAGCTTAAATAATGAGGCCTGTGGAAGTGGCTTGCCTTTTACACAGTGTTATGAGTGGTCTATTCCCTGACACTTCCCGCCTGGTAAGTGCTTGTTTTTAAATTGATATATTTACTTGATTGAGGACTATTACAACAGTCACAAAAGGAAACAGCTATAGTAACAGGTGTGCACTAAAAGTTGCATCTTATTTCCAGGGTAAAAATTCTTGGAACAATGCCTAGTACCAATAAGATAATGAAGTGTATAACCTCTCATAAACTATATATACTTCGGGGCTAGAGAAATGGCTCAGTGGTTAAGAGCCTGGCTATTCTTCCAAAGAACCGAGGTCCAAATCTCAGCACCCACATGGCAGTTCACAGCTGTCTGTAATGGCCAGGCATGGTGGTGCACGCCTTTAATTCCAGCACTCAGGAGGCAGAGGCAGGCGCTGTGAGTTCAAGGCCAGTCTTGTCTACAGAGTAAGTGCAGGACAACCAGGAATACACAGAGAAGCCCTGCCTCAAAAAACCAAACCAAACCAAAGCAACAACAACAAAAAACTATATATACTTTAATTCCTCGAGTTGAAATTAAAAACAAGTGCTTATATAACATGCTTAAGACAATGCCAAGCAGTAAGCACTTAGAATGTTAGTAATTACTAGTAACATTACAGTAACTATAATGTTCATGTTAGAGATGTAACTTGTTGGCTTAAAGGCTGACAACTGTAGTTTAAGTCCGTCTTTCAATCATACACTAGCCAGCCCCACAGGGTTAAAGGTTGGGATGTTATGAAATTCTATTTGGTGCTGTCTTTAAAGTTTTCTCTTGACTGGTTTATCTTACATTTGAATTTACTTATTTATTTTGTCTTCCTAAGACAGTTTTTCACTATATATTTCATGCTGGCCTTGAACTCACAGAAGCCATCTGGAAGGAAGCTTCCAAGTTCTGGTATTACAGTGTATACCTCCCTGTATACTACCCCACAGCAACACCCATCAACACAACTCCTTCCAATTCCTGCATTACAGTGTTTCTGCTGCACTCTGAGGGCCTCTCCTTTTCCAATTCTCTGTCAACCCCTAGGATCTATTTTTCTATCTCTGCTCAAATGTCATCCTTCTGTGGCACTCTCCTGCTGAGCTCCGAAGGGAACTGTCCCCGGAGTGCTGTTCTCTCCAGGAATTGCTTATTTATCATGACCACAACAGGGCAGCTCTTCATCTGCCCTGGAGATCCACAGGTATTTCTTCTTGTATACATTCTGAGTTTGCAATTGAAAGCTTTCTGGCTGTAAGAGTTATTGCTCACTCACTTTCACATGTCTGGTAAGACATGCACTTCTGCATCACTCTTCTTCCATGTTAGCAACACTTGCACTGTCTGAGGTAGTCACAATCCTCTAACAGGCTTCCTGGCTGCTGCTTCCTGCCCCCCCCTCTGTTTTACCACACAAAGTACAGACATATGACTGAAGCTCTTTTTAAGTGTCAGGGCAATGTGCCAAGGAGACAGAGGCTGGAAGCAGCTGATGTCATGGAGCCACCATGCCAACCCTGGATTTTCCAAATCTGTCTCAGGCTATGCAAGAACAATAAGCCCTCATTGAGGCCTGTTTTCTGTGCATCTGTTACTAGTAACTGAACATATTCCTACTGATATGCCTGGGTGTTTGGTAAGTATTCAGTAAACGGTGAAGTAAGCAAGCCAAGCAGTCTCTAATTAAACACACAGGATAACCCACCCTGTAGGCCTCTCATGAACCTGTTTCTCCCTCTCTCCCTCTTCTCTCTCCCTCTCCCTTTCTCTCTCTCTCCCTCTTCTCTCTCTCTCTCTCTCTCTCTCTCTCTCTCTCTCTCTCTCTCCCCTCTATTAGAAAGATAGAGCTATCTTTAGCTAGCAGCACGCTGACTTAGAGGGCAATGCGTCACCTGGGAAGATGCCATGCTACCTCTCACTGAAAGCGCTGGAGTGGGAATGTGCCCTAACAGAGGCTGCTTGCCTTCCCAAGGTTTGCTCATAATGTTCACCGCAATTCAGAGAGGAATTGTATAAGTTAGGAGAAAGGCTCTCAACTGTTCCTTCACACCAAAGCAGAGCTTGACAGTCTACCCGTACATGAGGAATTTTGAGAAATGCTGCCACCGTGTGGCACTTACTCCCTTTTTTGTAGAGAAAATTTTACAAAATAAAGTTGGCTTCCAGCTAGCTGTTCATAAACTGAACTCTCCCTGAGTGGCAGAGAAGATGAGAAGGCTGTTTCTGCCCTGTCCCCTCAATGAGACAGCACCTGGGAGGAGGCCACCGCTGCTGAGAAGGCTTACTACTTGTCATTGCGTGTGGACACTGCAAATGTGCTGAACATGTCCAAGTCTCTGCACAGCCTTTCTTTCCTTTCTGTTCTTTTTAAAAGATTTATTTTTTATTTCATATATATGAATGTTTACTTGTATGTTGTTTAGTATGTGCACCACGTGTTCTTGGTTCCTGCAGAGACTAGGAGAGAGTATTGGCTCTCCTGGAAATGAAATCACAGACAACGATGAGCAGCCAGCCATGTGGGTGCTGGGACCTGAACCTGGACCCTCTGTAAGAGCAGTTGGACTGTTTAACAGCTAAGTTGTCCCTCCAGCCTCCGGCTCTTTCCTTCTAATTTATGGAACAGCAAACAGAGGGGGGCAGATTCCGACACTCAGGAAAATTTCTGTGCTACACGAAGCCTTTGGGAGAAGCAACATGGGAGCTTGGCGTGTGAAAAAAAAAAAAAAACAGACTGAGTGCTTGCCAGAAAGAGCCAATCAAACAGCCAAGATTTGATTTCTGGGTCCTAAAAGGAACATTCTGAATGATACATAGAAGATTAGCATGGCCCCTATGCTGGGATGATACACAAATTTGTGAAGACTTCCAAGTTTTCAGCCTAGGCTAAGGAAAATAAAAGGCTGTACCTAACCTTGTTTAAATTGTTGTAAAATTTAAATTTGTAAAAAATAACAAACCTGAATTATAAAATTAGTACATTTTTATTTCCTGTATTTGCTACCATGTTTCAATGACATGAAAAAATTTTATCAGCATCCACAGTAAAAATATTTAAAATGAAGTCTCATTTAACCTTCATAAAAACTCACATTCTGCAATATATATTACTGTTGCCATTTTTAGTGTTGGGGAAATTGAGTCTTGAAGAGCAAGGAATCACAGCTAATAATTGGGGGCGGTAGGACTTGAATTCAGGTACAAATGGCGGAGGGCTATATTCTTTCTACCCATCTACACTGCCTTCTTGACAACATCTCGGAGGACTTAATAATATCCTCTTAGACACATGCCCATCATTTCTTGTCAACTATCTTATATTCCAGTCAAAAGAGGTGTTGACTTCAATAGGAAGCCATTTTGGACACAGAATAATCAAAAACATAGAAGTAATTTTTTTTCCCGGACTTAATTTCATTTGTATAATCTTTTCACAGAAAACATCTACATTACTTCAAGAATACCAACATAAACATCCCCAGCAGGCACTTAATTTTAGGGATATCTCAGCTACTAGTTAACTAATTCACTGATTTCTGTCCATGGACTCAATCTTTATGAGGTAAGAAGTTGGGTTACAGAAGCAAACTTAATTTAAAAATTCTACAATTATTTTAATAAATTATATCCTTTGAAGCATATTTATAAATATTGTCTTAATCACAAAACTAACAAAAAGGATGACTTCTGAGAAAGGTCATTCATTGGCTGTCATTAAAAAAACAAAAAAACCCCCAAGTGTTAAGATTGCTACCTCTGCCAGACACTGTTGTAGGTGTTTTGGATACAAAAGAGATTATGATAGGTCTGAAGTCAACATTCTAGTGATAAAGGCTAACAAGGTGAATGATAAGAAGACAACCAGGCTGGCCAGTAATCATCTACATGGCCACCAATGTCTGCACCCCTGGTGCACACACACCTATCAGTTAATTCAATCCTATTGTGGTACCGAGAAGAAGTAAGGTTTTAGACCTAATACTATGTATGGCTGTATTAAGGTCTCCAACCAAGTGACTGGTGGGGTGGTTATCCGTGTCAGCCTGACTTGCAAGGTGAGGCGTGAGCAAAGATGGAGCTTTTCTTGCCAGAGACTTAGAGCCTAAGAAGAATTCCAGGTGAGAGAGACTTTCCAATTCCAGCTTTGAAGAGAAAAGAAGCTATGTGACAAGGACCATGGTTATCTTGTGCAAGCTGAAAGTGGCTTCCAGAGAAGAGCTAAACTGTATGTACTACAATCATGTGGGTTTGGAAGAGGGCCTTGAGCCACAGAGGAGAACGCAGCATGGACAACATTTTGACTTTGGCTTCCTGAGAAGCTCAAATGAGGTCCTGGCCAGGCATGTGCAGACTTTTGACATACAGAACTCAATAAATGGGCCTTGTTTTATGCTACTGTGTGGTGATTTGTTGCATGGTATTAGGAAAGAAGTGTGCTGTTGCACAGAGGATAACACAACAGAATATTTTGGTGGCTGCTTTGCAGTAAAGGTAATTCAACCTGAGGCATTAAAGAACAGAGGGAAGGGAGATTTTAGAAAGATGGAATTACAGATGTGAGGATAACTGAGTTGTGTTAAAGAAAAGAAAAAGGAAGAGAGTGAGGGTGCAGAACTATGCAGCAGTCTGTGGCCACGAGGGAGTCTGAAGTATAGCCGAGGAGCTGTGTGAGCGGGGATCCAGCAAGGACTGTATGAGCTGGCCAGTGTGTGAAAATGGTCTGCAGAAATAAGGTTGAGCACAGGGTGACTGGGGAAAGTCTACTGACTACAGGTGTCCAGGGAGGGCTGATGGAGGGCAGGAAAGGGCCACTCATAAGAAGATGAGTGGGGGGTTTAAGAAGTGATTTGGAGGTGAACTTGATGATCATGTAGTTGCTGGAGTGAAGGAAAGAGAACTCATTCTAACTCCTCATTTAAGGACAACTAAATCAGAGAACACTAAAGTCAGGACGGTTAAAAGTGATCCCAAGACACCAAAGTGCAAACTGTGCACTGCTCAAGTTTCATTCTGTTGCTGTAAGAACCCACGCCATCAAAGACAACTGAGGGGAGGAAAAGATTTATTTGGTTTATACCAAGTCACAGTACATCACTCAAGAAAGGCAGGGTAGGAACTCGAGGCAGGAGCCTGAAGTGGAAACCACAGAACAATGCTACTTGCTGGCTTGCTCACTTGCAGGTTCATGCGTAGCCAGCTTTCTGTACAGTATAGAATACTTGCTCAGGGGATGGTGTTGCCCACACTTAACAAGCAGGACAACTAATAAGTAATCAATTCCCCATAATCATGCCCAGAGGCCAATATGATCTGGACAATCCTTCTGGTGAGACTCCCTTCTCAGGTTTTTATCAAGTTAACAGTTTAAAGCTAATGAGATTATCTGCTGAAACCTTCTTTGTACAGACATGAAGAAGAGAACACACACACACACACACACACACACACACACACACACACACACACA
>CAJQZJ010033130.1:5521948-5555766 GCA_907164525.1 Lophiomys imhausi
CACACACACACACACACACACACACACACACACACACACACACACACCCGTAGGGAAACATTTGAGGTCTTTTTAGAGATGTGTCTATTTCCCTTGTGAGGTTTAATTACAAAACTGATCACGATCACATTGTTGTCTCTTAAAATGTCAGCGGATGATATGAGTGTCCAGAGCACCCTGAAACTATCAATGTTATACATATCTACAAACATCATTTTATTTTTCTTTTATTTTAAATTATGCTATCTTTTGTTTGTTTGTTTGGGGTTTTTTTTTTTTTTTTGGGTTTTTCAAGACAGGGTTTCTCTGTGTAGCCCTGGCTGAATGCACTCACTTTGTAGACTAGGTGGCCTTGAACTCACAGAGATCTACCTGCCTCTGCCTCACGAGTGCTGGGACTAAAGGCATGCACCACCACAAAATCATGTTGTCTTTTTGTTTGTGCATATAAATACAGTGCCTGAGGAAGGCAGAAGGGGGTATTGGATCTCTGGAGCTAGAGTTACAGGCAGCTGTGAGCTGCCTGACAAGGGTGCTAGCAACTGAAATCAAGTCCTCTCCAAGAACAGCAAGTGCTTGTAACTCCTAAGCCATATCTCCAGCCCCTCCAACTATTCTTAAAATAAAAAGGCACTCCCGTGTTCCCCTCGCTTTGTGCACTTTACTCTTGGTGTGACGAGGCATTTGAAGATGTTTCTGGCATTTCTGTAAGGTGGTATTGACTATGTGGTTACAGGGTAGAAACCCTGAGCTGTACATTTCTATAGTTTGAAAAGAGGACAAAACACCTAAGACAAACTCTTGATGCCCCTTGCTTAGCATGGAGGCGGTGGGGAAGATACCTTTTGGAGGAGCCACAGACCATGGCATGCACTGTGGGGCTGGATGTGTTGGTACCGCAGTGGGCATCCTTTTAGCTTCAAGATGTCTTGTTATTGCATACAGTGACACAGCATTGTGCTGACAATCTTAGTTGTGGGAAAGGGGAGAGGGAGTTGGTGAGCTGGCACAAGAAGTGTTTGGATTTTTTTTTCTTTTAATTAAGTGAAGTAGATTTTAAACTTTTTTTTTTTTGGTCTAAATGACATATTCTTTTTTAAAAAAATATTTATTTATTACTTCAGGTTACATCTCCAACACAGTGTCCTCTTTCCACCCCTCCCAGTCCCACCCTCCCACCCTCTACCCCCATCCCTTCAATCCCACTCCTCTGGAGTGGAATGTCCCTACATAATAGTCCCCCACCCCAGTTCAGCAAGCTTATGAGGGCCAAGACCTCCTCATATACTGGGGGCCTACAAGGCAGCACCACTAGGGCAAAGTGTCTCATTGACAGGTAACAAAGTCTGTGTTCATGTTCCCTTTGGTGCATTGGCTGTAGTATAGTTATCCTGTACTATATGGCTAAAATCCGATTATAAGTGAATAGATGCCATGTGTATCCTTCTAACACTGTCATTTGAACAAAATGGCAACCTACAGATTGGGAAAGAACATTCTTTGGGTATTTTTCTGTGTCCTACATTATTCTTATCCTGAATAAAACTAGGATGCTGTAAACTGCTAACAGCTATTCCTGGGTTATGGTTTGAATATGAAATGTCTCCCATAGGCTCATGTGTCTGAACTCTGGGTGCTGGGCTGCTGGCACTGTTCTAAACAGACTGTCACTGTAAAGCTGGAGGTTTACAGCTGGACCCTGCTTCCTGTCCTGTCTGTGCGTCTTGTCCTCCTTCCTGTTCAACCTGTTCTCATGCCTTCCTCTCCAGGCTGAAATGCATCTCCTTACACTGTGAACCAAATAAACTTTTCCTCTCTTAAGCTGCTTCTTGTTAGGTCAAAATGATGAGAAAAGTAACTTACACACTAGGTAACATACAACATCCTGAGATACACATGCCTCTACACATGTCTCTAACTTCAAAGCCTTGTGGGTATTAGGCAGTTGCTACAAGGCCTACTGAACATGAAAAATGTCTGTCAGGTGTGATAGTCCTATCTCAAGGGCTGTGCCTCATAGACTTGCTATACTATCGGCTGTTGTATCAGCTCATTAGTCAAAGTCTCATCTGAAGACAGAATCTCAACTTACACAGGCTCACAATCAAGCAGAAGCGTGGGTACGAGCAGAACAGAAGAGGCAGCTTGATCGTTCATGCTCTAACCAAGGGAAAAACACAACAAATGCATCTAAAAACTCAGACCCACCAATCCCTAAGAGTTCTTTTTTCCACTCTGATTTCACAGGAGAAAAAAAAATTTGCAATTGACAAACACTAATAGTCTAGAGTAGGTACCCGAATGTGGCCTGCTATCTCTGGTCTTGCATTTAACAAATACTTTTTACCTTTTCATAATTTTTACTACATATATTTTAAGAAGACATAATATAAAGTCAGACTTTAAACCTCGGGAATTACCCTTCCGTGTAGCAGATCATTAACAATTAGGACAATGCTTTTTAACAAAAATAAGTTTTAGATACTTACTTCAAATTCTTTTACAAAGTAACGAATTTCACCTTGGGTAACTGGTCTGTGATCCAGCAGCCTTGAATGAATTTCTCCAACATCTAGACAGATAAAGTAGAATCGAGGATTAGTTACACTAACTGGTGTAATCTGGCCTGTTTCACTCTTCCCTTCTCTATGAATAGGTAAAGACAGGTTAAATCCAGTTCAGATCATGGATCAGGAGGGACTTCCCCTTCACTTCCAGTGTGTGTTAACTGGTAGAATTACTTCTGAGAGCCATCTAATGATATCTAACAGAGCTGAAGATACATGTCTTTAGCAATCCCATGCTGAGATACATAACCTACAAAAAAGAACATGTGCAAATGAAGATGACACCTATGAATATTTGCTGAGGCATATGTATACCACCAAAAGAATAATTAAAAGGGAAACACCCTCAACAGTCACACAATGGAATACTGTGAGCAGGGAGTAAAAATGTCCATACCTGATTGACACCTAATAACATGGATAAAGCTCACAAATATCTTGAATAAAAGCAAGCTTCAGAAGGAAGAAATCCATTTAAATAAACTTTAAAGATAGGCAAAATGATATTTATATATGACCAGATTCTAATTCTGTGTTTTTGTAAGTTTTATTAGGATATATCTTGTTAATTATGCTAAGAAGAAAATAATATAAACAGAAGGGGAATTTTTGTTCAAATCTCTCAGTAGGTTTTTACTCACATCATTCTGTAAGAAGGTATTTGGAGTTTTCTTTTCTTTCCTTTATTTTTCTTTTTTGTTTTTTTCAAGATAGGGTTTCTCTGTGTGCATTCCTGGCTGTCCTGGAACTCAATTTGTAGACCAGGCTGGCCTCAAACTCACAGAGATCCACTTGCCTCTGCCTCCCAAGTACTGGGATTAAAGGAGTGCACCACCATGCCTGGCTTTGAAGTTTTCTTTAAAGAAGAAAAGTTCTATTGAGAAACAGACAACAGAGTATGTAGAGTTCTTTATGCAGATCTCAGAGCTCTAGTGTATGAAGAGTAATGATTGCTTGAGAGAGACCAAGCACATGTTAAGAGTTTATGGGCATTGTGCAGAGAATCTACTCTCAAGAAGAGCATCTATTTGCAGCCCAAGAATACAGGAGTCTTTGAAGCATAAGTGGCCACCAGGGTACACACAATTGGGCTCCCAAAAGTCCATCTAAGGTTCACCATTCCACCAACTGCGGTTTTCAAAACACATCATGCTGCCTCAGGCAACCTGATGCAGCTCCTACAGATGCCACGGCCTGGAACCATGTACCCCAACTACTCATTTCACCTAATTCCCATTTTCCTCTACTACTTCTGAGCTCTCACTCTCCCCTGACACCAGCTTTCATTCTCACCAGCTTCTCCCTAGGTTTCAGAACAGCCCACATGCCGTGTCCCTGAAGCACCAAGGACATCTGCCTCTGTCCCACTTAAGACTCTGCAGATAATTCAGCTCTACACAGAAGCAGATTATCGGTCACTTCCAAAACCTCAACTGTGGGAAACTATGAGGGGACAGATCATGAAATACACATCACCACAGAAGTTACATTATGTAGTGACATTATAACAAAACGAGTCCATTGTAGTATACAAAAAAATGCTACTGAAAGATCTATATATCTCCAAGAACTGAACACAGGGACTCAAAAGGAAGTGTGTACATTCATGTTCACAGCAGCAGATTTCTAACAGCGAAAGAGTAGAGCTCAGGTCCACAGAGGCACTGGAGCAGTCAAATTCACAGATACATCAGTTTTTGTCAGAGAGGTGGTATAAGGAGTTACACTTTAAAACGTACAAAGTTTTGCACTATGGAAAACATTTGTGGATGGAGAGTGATGGTAGCCCAATAACACTCCTAAAATGACTAAATTCTTTACTAAGATTGCACATGGAAATAACTCTTAAGTCTTAACACACACGCCATACTACTTAACCCCAGATTAAACTTAAGAGACAACATGAAACACAGCTTGAACAGTTACAGCCAGCTCGGCTGGGGCTGCCCACAGATCCGGTAAGATTAACACGGAAACCGCCCGATGATAAGACAGCATTCCCCAGGCAGCGCGGGACTGGAGTTGAAGCTGTTGGGCTGGGTGGAATTAGTAGGGAGTCTCGAAGAGCAGTGGAAAGTGCAACTGGAGGCTTCTCCGCCGGAAACGGGCACTTCTGAGGTTTAGGAATTAAACCTTAGTTGAGTTACTGTAATAATTTTGATCGAAGCCTTCTACGGCTCAGGCTCAAAGGAGACGGGTCAGACCGGTGCACTCTACGGTGCTGTGCGCAGTGTTTCAGGACGTTTTCTCAAGGGTTGCCCTTTCTTTCTGGCATGACCCAGTCGTAGGAGAGAGGGTGAAGGACCAAAGTCACCCTATTACGCGACTGCGCGGGGCCCAAACTAGTCCCTAGTCCCAGCTTGGGCGCCCTTCGCCCAGTGCATTTAAGTGGGTAGTGAGGATTGGGACCTCGGCTTGGGGCGGAGACAGAGGCAGGCCAGGCGGCAGATGCGAGGAGCACCAGGAGGGTCGCGCCCCAGCACGCTCCCCCACCACGCACGGAGGATCACGCCCTCCACTCCGTACCCTTGATAATGAGGTGCGCCACACCGGGAGTCCCCAGCGAGTCCGGCTTCTTGCCGCCACCGCCCTGCGCGGTATCCCACGCTACAGGACCTTCCGTCCCTCCGCCACTCATTCCGTCCAGCTCTGCCTACCCGCCGCCTCCGTGGCGCAGGCGCAAACCCAGAGGCTGGTTTGGGAGACCTCGCGGGGTGTTTGCGTCATCACAGGGCGTCGGAGATGTTGGATTCCGGAAAGGCGCTCGGATCGTAGCCGATGCCGCCATGCTGGATTAGAGCAGATGATGTGACTGAGGAAGGTGCCTGGAATTTATAGCTTTCTCTGATATTCCTTGCTATACCTGCAAGGACTGACTCACTGTGGTTGGGACAGGGTGCGGAATACAGAAGAATAACATTAGTAGTACTATAAACATATTTTCTACAATGTTTCTGGCCACCACTATTTTATAAAGCATTTTGACACGAATTATCACATTAGGGTCATCATAGCAGCCTGAGGAGACAGAAGATAATGTTTAACAAATGAAGCAACGTGGTTAAGTAAATTTTTTGTTTTGTTTGTTTGTTTTGTTTTTGTTTGTTTTTAGATGGTCTCCCGAAATTAGACTCACCATGCATCTTGGGCTAGCCTGAACTGAGGATCCTCTTGTTTCAGCCTCCTATGATGTGGAATTACAGCCCTATGCTTTCGTGCTTTACCAGGTTCATTCGTGATCATGTGAAGGAAAAAAGATGTGCTGTAACTCTCCTATTTACAAAAGTTTAACTATTATACGGACTAAAAATATGTATAACTATGAAAAAAAATTGACTGCTTGAATTGATGGGAAATGAACAGACAAGCACCCAGTTGCCACTCACCTAACTCCCAGCATTTGATAAATTCCGTAATGTTCATTTTTCTCAACAAAATTTCATGCTTTACAAAGAGTAATGCACAGCTTCCCAGTGGCTTTACATCCTGTTTATCCAGGGGTTCTTTCTAAGGACTCAGCTGTGACCTCTCCCTTCCTCTATTCCTCTCTTCTGAACAACATCATCCTAAAGGATCTCAGGCTAGTGGTGAAGCAGGAATGTAAAGCAACATAAACTACAGGATGGGAGAAATGCATTATATATCTGTGGACACTAGCCATTGAAGAGATCAGGAACAATGTCCCAGAAGAGGCAAATGTTTGTCTCCAGGCCTGAAATGAGATTTATGGGAATGTGGAGAGAATGACTGGGTAAAGCAGGAATTCGGGGATTCCTAACAGAAGAAATGATAAACCCAAAAGCAAGGGAAAAAAACAAAATTTTATTTCCTAGTTTTTTAATCAATATGGAGAAAGAATAGTTCTCAAAGACATTTTTTATTCTTCCCATTTCCAAGAAATTTCCTATTTAATCATTTTTCTGCACTGTAAATCTAATTTTCCTCTAAGAGTGTGGACTGCTGAAAACCTGTGAAGACTCACTACAATATGCTAAAATTGAATGCTTTTCTTACATTACTGTGGCTATTTAAAAAAATTGTTGATTCTGGATTTCACCTTCGAAGTTTGCCAACTTTGTGTTATAAGTGATAAGAGAAATTCTAGCTGCCACAGTTGACACTTGGGGAAGAGACAGAATTGGGGTTCAAATTCTTCCTCTGCCACTTTCAAGTTACTTCTTGCGACCCCAAAGACCACCCAGGAGCCAACTCCAATGTAAATACATGAGGGTTGTTTATTCAAGCTCAGAGCTTGGACTCTCAACACACATTGACACAGCAGTTCAAGTTGAGAGCCCCCAGACCCAAAAGTACAGAGTTTATATAGAGACTCAGACAAAGAAGCAGGTTCTTTACCATATGTGGATGACATTTGGGTAGCTAGTCATGTCCATTTCTGATTGGCTCGTTGTTACTGACTAACCAGCTGTGGTCAGCTTGACCATCAAAAAATTTGTTTAGACTTGTTGAGTGCTTTCTCAGAGTGAGCTGTCTGGTGATGACAAGGGAACACCCCTGGAATGCAAGGTTGGGTACATTTTGTTGTTGTTCTGGAACTGGAGGTCAGCTCTGAGTCAAACTTAATACAAAATGGAATCTTTTTTTTGAAGATGGATTCAGTCAGGATCCACATTTCCCCCTTTCTCTGGGTCATAGAGAGATCCAATCATGGGTCTTTAAACATGCCAGTGGTCTATCCCTGACAAAAGTTCAAAGGACTATAAGCAGTAATTACTACTTATAATCATATAAGGGCACAAAGTATAACCAGGAGAAACAGAACCAAGGACCCAAGTAGTATATTAGTTGGCAGTATAGAAATAGATATCCATTTGTAGCCCATGTCAAGGAGTTCCTTTTGACGTAGCATTTCAGTCTGTAAGGTGGGACAATTGACGGCATACTCTCTTCTGTAACTACTTCTAGCTGACATTAGGGTGTTGTCATTGGGGCCCAGAATGGCTGAAATGCTAGTCAAAGGCTGGGCAATGGGGCAGTTATCAGAAGCATCTGATTAGTCGATTGATCCAGGTGAAGGACAGGGAATAATCATATCAGTTGGACTGGTTCACATCAGCTTTCAGGAAGTCCAGGGCTCACCAGTCCATACGTGATCTCAGGATAGAGTCTATCAGCCAGATGAGAAGCTGCTGAGGCAAACATAGACTGGGAACAGAAGTTAAAATTGTTTGCTAATTGGGAAAGGTAAGGGACCCCATGACCAAAGGAAAAAATCTCATTTTAAGAACAAGCAGTTGTACTTATCTGGAATCCTGCTTGGTCTGTGGCAGATGAATCCAGGTTTTATGACTAGATCTCAAAAAGATAACTTATAATATGACAAAGACTTGAAAAACAACTTTGAATTATTAGCATGAACAATTTTTAAACAAAAGGAGATTTAAAATCTTAAACTTGTGACTAATCATTTAGTACTAACAACTTATTGGAACTTTAATAGTAACATAGCAAGGGGAAGAAGCTGTTTTCTGAGTCTGGTAACAAGGTAGACTGAGAAGGCATCTGAAGCCTTGGTTTTTGTTGTTAAACTGTTAAATCTTTTATTAGTATAGTCTTTGGGCTCATCAGGGATCTGAGAAAAATAAATATCATCTGAGTAAGCAAGATCAGTTGGCTTCCAAATCTATAAAAAATAAGTCTTTACCTTGACAGCCATCCCATTGTTCCTCTGTTTCTGTGGGGCATCCATCTTTGGCCACCAGTACCAAGGTATGACAGACTTTTTGTGAGACAGGAATTATGAAGGACCACTTACCTTATCTTGGCAAAGTTCAGAGGTCGACTTCTCCATCTGTGTCCAGAATATTCAACTTGGACAGCATGCTGTCTGCCATTGAGGCAAAGGGCAATCTAGACCAGTGGCCAGCTTTGTCCTATTTAAAGCAAGTCACAGGTGGAGATTCTTTGTGCCCACTATCTTCTTTGGTGGAGACTAGGAATGCTGTCAGGAGCTGACATGTTTATCATAAAAAGTTTTTGTATTAAATATTTAAGTGTCGTGTTCTGCAGATCTCTGAAGTGTCTGAGGATCATCATATCCATCTAAGATGGATCTTGTTTTTAGTTAGTTACTTTATGTTTGACTGTGAAAGCCTGTATAAAGCTTAATTTCATAACTAACTGCATAACTTCTTGGCATAATTACAAATAAGGTGACTATCAGCTTGTAAAACATGAAATTTGTTGGTTTCTTAATCTAAAAGGAGGCTACAGTAATGAAAAGAGCCCGTCAAAACCAAGAAGCTCCATAATTGTAACAAAACCATAACTTTGATTGACAATCAACCTGCAAACCTGCATCTATAAGAAATTGTTAACCATTTTTGGTCATCTTTTAACCTTAGTAACTTGTGTTTACCAAACCTTAACATCTTTTTATACCAACTTGCATTTACCAAACCTTAACATCTTGTCATATTCCTAGACATCTTCTTAGAAGCTTTCCTTTATAACTTGCATTTACATCCTCAGACCCTCACAACTTGCTTAAGCTTTTCATCTTTTCTCTCTGGTGGGGACCCCAATGAGCCCTGACTTTTATGGTTCTCTCTTTTTTCAGTCCCTGTTTTTCTCTCTCTCTTTTTTTCTGTCTTTGTTTAAATAATTAATTATCCGGGTGTCCTCAGACATCAGACATTTTGAACAAATTTTATATTCCCAATTATAAAGCATAATTAAATTCAAGTCATTTTCACATACATATATTTTTATAGCCAAACCCTTATTTGTATTAACATCCTCCAGCAAACTTTCTTTTTATCTTTGTTGTATTTTTCAACAGGCAAACGGAGGATTCAACTTTTCAGCGCTTGTCCTTGTGGGACCCTTTTTATCTTTCCGGATGGTAGCATACCTCCCTTACCCTGTCTAGTTTTCATCCTTGCCTCTGGGGAGGAGAGGTGACGCCATGACTCACCCAGCTCAAAGCAGCTTTTACCTTAGGGAGCCTTTCCTATTTCTTTTTGTTGTTGTTGTTCCCATTTTCTTTTTTCATCATCCTGTTCCAGCTGACAATTGGAATTTCGGAGCTGCCCTGGTGGAGGGGAGGGCCTTGTTCCCTCATAAAGATTTTGATGGGGGAAGATAGGCAAATTCCCATCGTTTCCCCCATCTTTGACAGGGTGCAGACGGTGGGAGAAGGGAGATCAATCTCAGTGTGGCACAAGGGAAAAGGCAGCCAAGGTCCAAGGCTGTTCCCGTCAGACATGCATGCGCATTCAGCTCGCATGTAAACTCATGTTCTTGTGTGGATTCAGAGAAAGACATAGACAAAAACATATAAACAAGAAGACAAACATGAAACCAGCACACAACAACTGGCCAGGCAGATCCTGAACAAGCCTGTAATGTCAGCCCAAATCAGTCTAAGACCAAAACAAGGAAACAGTCACATAGATTATACAATGTACAGCACAACAGTGAGAAAGTGCCAAGCTCTATCCAAGGCAAGACTAGCTCCCGTTCCCCCATTGCCATTGGGGATCTGGGCAAGAAGGGAGGCACCTCTTCCCCCTTCATTCTTAGAGAGAGCTGGAGCGTCCTCCAGGCTCTCATGACTGGCAGGATAACAGGCACCTCTGCTCTACTGCTCGGTAGTCACCTGCATTATCTGACACACAGAAACCAGAAACTGGACGTTCACGTACAAACCCAGAACACGCATCACATGCGTTCCAATTGTGCCTTATTTGACACACACAAACCAGAGCATTTCTGAACTTGGGCAAACCAAGAAGAAAACCAAAAGTAAGGCAACAGAAGCCAAACTACAGAACACAAACAAAAACAAATGGTCTAACAAACAATAAATCAGTCCAGAGAGACATTCATGCAGATCCCGAAAACAAGCCAAACTTGAAATTTCTACAAAATGAAAACAGAGACAAGCAGCTTCATAGAGAGTTAGACTAGACAAAAAAAAAAAAAAAAAGCTCATACCTCCATCTCGGGGTCTTTCCTGGTGACTCAGGATCCCCAAGATCTTGGTGGGACCTCCAAATGTAAAGGTCAATACCAGTCTATTGGAAATTCAGGATTGGCACCCTGGTTTTCACAAGTACATACAGAGACATATATACAGAGACAGACACACATACACAGTAGCTTACGGCCAGTTTGAACCCTCTGGGAAGGAGTCCTGGTGACCTTGGGGATCCCAGATGAGCCCCCAAATGTTCTGCCCAGTTCTCGAGACCCCAAAGACCACCCAGGAGCCAACTCCAATGTAAATACATGAGGGTTGTTTATTCAAGCTCAGAGCTTGGACTCTCAATACTCACTGACACAGCAGTTTGAGTTGAGAGCCCCAAACTACAAAAATACAAGGTTTATATAGGGGCTTAGACAAAGAAACAGGTTCTTTACCATATGTGGATGACATTTGGGTAGCTAGTCATGTCCATTTCTGATTGGCTCGTTGTTACTGACTAACCAGCTGTGGTCAGCTTGACCATCAAAAAATTTGTTTAGACTTGTTGAGTGCTTTCTCAGAGTGAGCTGTCTGGTGATGACAAGGGAACACCCCTGGAATGCAAGGTTGGGTACATTTTGTTGTTGTTCTGGAACTGGAGGTCAGCTCTGAGTCAAACTTAATACAAAATGGAATCTTATTTTGAATATGGATTCTGTCAGGCACCACATTCTCTGTTTATTTGTCAAGAATGTGTCAATCTTTTGGGGGATGGTATGATAATTAAAAATAATATTTATAGCTTAGTAAGGTCATGTGGGCCTTTGATCCCAATACATGGATCAGGAATTCCAGATCATGAGACCCTGTCTCAAAAAACAAACCAACAACAAAAATAATACAAAGCAATCGCTATAATGCCTGACACATAATAAACCTCAAAATGTTTTATTACAAAAACCTCTTCTAGAGTCTCATACACCTCAGGTTGAACACAGACTTGCTCTTGCTGTGTATTTAAGGGTCTCCTTGAACTCCTGATTCTGATGCTCCTGTCTCCCAAGTACTGAGACTGCAGTGTGTACCATCACTCCAGGAACCTCTGTCTGCTTTTAGGACATTGTATAATCTACTTCAGTTCTTCTACTTAACCTTTCTTTATCATCATCACTAAATTATCTTCTATTTGTTCAGCATGTTAAATCCATGTATTTAACATGCACACCTTGTATTTCTTAAGCCCATCATTTTTTCAAACAAGGATCAAGGGAGGATAGGTGGAGAAATTAAATAGATGATATTCGAGTATTATCTTGTAGGAAATGATGTATTTGTACAGAACTGACACGTATCTTCTTGTAGTCTTTAAATCACCTCCAGAATCCTTTAATACCTTATACAATATAAGTGCTCTATAAATAGCTGTTACACTGATATGGGAAAATTTTGGGGTGTCTTGGAGAACAGCAGAAACTTCCTTGGCTCCTGTGTGGGCTTTTGACTCAGGAGGTGCTCATGGTCATACAAAACTTCCACTGAGTCAGCCGCCTCCAGGTTCTTTTCTCTCATATTCAAAGAATTAAATTTATGGACCACAGAAGGTGATTTTCAGAGAGAATTTTATTATAGGTTCAGAGGAGAGAGAAGGGGGGATTAAAAGAGGAAAGGGAGGGTCAGGAAAGGCCTAGGGTCAGGGAGGGGGAAGGAGAGAGGGCGAGTACATAGTGTCTCTATAACAGTAGGATCCCAAGAAATAGGATAACATTGATCTGTCTGGGGCTTTTTTGAAAGGATTTTATAGTAGAAATAGGGATGAAGAATGGGATGGGGATGGGTTAGTCAGTCCAGTTGGCCCATCTGAGTTGTCCAAGTGTCTCTACTTAGTTTCATTTGAGTCCTCATGTTCAGCTTCCGGGAAGGGGCAGAGATAGCAAAGAGCCAGGAACCAGAGCTCCCTTCCAGCATTCCTGCCCTCCAGGAAGGCCATTCTTAGAAACACTGCTTTGAGATTCCTGCTCTATTTTACCAGGTTTCTATTTCCTTTTCTCATCAATACTCTATTATTTCTGGAACAACAACAAGGATACAAGTCCAGTACTTAGGATAAATTGCAGTCATTATAGGCTTAATCATATGATACATGCCCACCAACAATGTAACATTTAAAAACTACTTTTTCACCGGGCATGGTGGCGCACACCTTTAATCCCAGCACTTGTTCGGGAGGCAGAGGCAGGTGGATCTCTGTGAGTTCAAGGCCCAGCCTGGTCTACAAAGTGAGTCCTGGACAGCCAGTACTGTTACACAGAGAAACCTTGTCTCAAAAAAAAAAAAAAAAACAAAAAAACCAAACCAAACCAAACCAAACAAACAAAAAACCAAAACCAAACCAAAACAAACCAAAAACCCTACTTTTTCTCTGTGGTTGAATCTGTGGATGCAGAATATACAAAGGGCTGATTTATGAAAATCCCCATTTTCAGATGAGGAGACCTAAGGTCAGAATGGCCATAGCAGTTCATGCCTTCTCTGTAGAAACATGCCACATGATGCCCTGTGAGGGCTCAAGTTATGTTTTAAGTTTAAATTACTGTGTTTAAACAATCTATAAAACAAAAAGGACTTTCACTTATAAGCCTCATTTGCCCAAGAACAGATAACTTCCTGGAATCCTAGGGCTGGTATTCATGTAAGATAACAAGAC
Organism: Lophiomys imhausi; assembly: GCA_907164525.1. Taxonomy (NCBI): domain Eukaryota; kingdom Metazoa; phylum Chordata; class Mammalia; order Rodentia; family Muridae; genus Lophiomys; species Lophiomys imhausi. The sequence continues at coordinate 5,535,150 of CAJQZJ010033130.1, forward strand.
ACTTGATTTTGCTTCTTTAAACCACCTGCTTTCCCAAATGGCTCAGGATATGGTTGGTCACACATAGGTAGGCAGTACATAGGCAGGAAGTCCAGCAGGATATATATTTGCCCCTGATTGGACAAAGGTGGGAAGTACACAGACTTGTGGGTTTTGCCTTTATAAGCCTCTTACTAATGTCATTCACTGCCATTCTCTGGGAATGCCTGGTATGGACCTAACTGGGTCCATCGTCATGGCTATTATCTAATAAAACTAACTTCAAATTTGCCTCAAATTTTTCAGTAGTGGTCTTATTTTAACCCAAGGAATTATCAGCACTCTCCTGTCAGAAGATGGATTTGTTTCCATTCACCTTGAATTTAGGCTGGCCTTGTGACTTGTTTGACCCAAAGAACACACTGTACTTATAAATGGAGCCCAGGAGACCTAGCAGTGTTCTGCTTTCATTTTCTTGCCAGGACATTCAGACTGTCCTGGTGGAGTGAGGCTATCATGTGTAGAAGCAAGTTAGTTTATACACATGTAGAGAGAGGCTGCAAGGGTGAGAACCGAGGCACACCAACAGTCCGCCCTCTTGTCCCAGAGGTGTGAGAGAGAACTTTCCAACCTGTCAGCCAACCCACTGTAGTCACATGATCTGTGTGCAGTATCAGAAACTGCCTGATCAACCGCTGTATTGTGAGGGGGGGAAATCTGTAATTTTAAACAATGTGTATGTAGACCGCGTGTGAGCATGAGAAAGAGAGAGAGAAAGAAACAAGATGTTTTTGAGTAGTCAGCAGAAGAGCCTGGGTCTATGTGGTGGTCATGTCTCACTAGAGATTTCAGTATTGTAAAGCCAGTTAGTGAGGTGGAGGCAGGGATGTCTTCCTACTGAGCCATTTCCCCACATTTCTTATAACCTTCCTCCTCTCTGGGATGCTTTCTTTGTTCCCTCTACCCATTCAACTTACCAACTAAGTTGTACAGTGAAATTTTGGCTGGGGGCCTGGAGATATGTCTCAGCAGTTAAGAACACTGACTACTCTGGAGGATCTGGTTTCAATACCCAGTACCCACGTGGTAGCTCACACGTGGTGTCTGTAACTCCAGTCCCAGAGGATCTGTGGGAAACACAACCTCCATGAAGTTAAGTACCCATAGATAATAATAATAATGATAATAAAAATGCTGAGTGTTTCTCCTTCTTTTCTGGAAGGTAATCCCATAAATCTCTGAAACTTTCCAAGTGATTAGAGCATCTTTGTTGCACGTCTTTGTTATTCACGGACCCAGGACCCATCTGAATTTATGCTAGAAAGGTGACTGAAGGTGGGCTCACAGATCAATTAAAAGGTTTTACCATATGATTAGGAGGCTCGGCTTTGAGCCACATGCTTTGCCTCACTTCTGAGGAAGGCACAGAAAGGGGGATTGAGTTCAATTACATGGGCAATGATTTGATCCCCTGTGCCTTTGCAAAGGCACCCTAATAAAATCCCAGGACACTGGAGCTCAGGTGGACTTCATGCTTGGCAATCATACGTCCATGTGCCAAGAGGAAGATGCTTTCCTGAGGATTCCTGAGTTCTATGTTTGGTACTCTTCCAAGTCTCCTTATGTGTCTCTTCATTTGGCTGCTAATCTCGTGCAATTTGGTAACAAAACTCAGTATAAATACATCATGTTCCTGATATAGTTACTTTAGTAAATTAACAATTTCATGGGTGGCTTAGGAGCTTGTGGCTCCAATCTAAACTATAAGGGGCGGGCTGTGGTGGCAGTGACACCTTTAATCCCAGCTCTTGGGAGGCTGAGGCAGGTGGATCTCTGTGAGTTCAAGGATAGCCTGGTCTACAGAGCAAGTCCAGGACACCCATTGATACACAGGGAAACCCTGTCTTGAAAAACCAAACCAAAACAAACCACACCAAAACAAAACAAAAACTGTGAGGAATCTGTGGAGGACTACCCTTTCCATCTCTGAATTCTGAGCTGATTCTGGATAGCCAGTGTCAGAAAGGCATCACCACTGAGCAAACATTCCCAGTTTGCAACCTGCCAGGTATTGAGGTAAGAACCCTACAAATATGAACTTCATCCTCTGGCATTCCTTTGAAACAGGCATAAGTTTTCTCACTTTACAAAGAGGCTAAGTGACTGTTATTTGTGTGTGGGAGAAACAACTACTTCAGCAACTTGTGTGAATGTGTTTGTGGGCGAGGAGTGGGTGGATGATGGGGAAGAGAGAAAACACATTCACTTACATTAAAAGGTTATATAAGCTCTTCATGTTTTCATTCAAAAACACGTAATAAATATATAGTGAGTGTTTTCAGTTCAGGAATAGCTGCACACTTAGCACTTGAACACCACACACAGATTGATGGAAATTTATTGAATTCTTAACCAAGACTGACCAGTCAGGGACCCCAATCCTGGATTTGGGAACCAGGACTGAGTCCCTGAGCTGTTCTCACTCTCAGAGTGAGTTTTTAAAGGAAAAATCATAATCAAGCACGAAAATAATCAACTCTAATCCAGGTACATTGTGTTCAATCGAGCAAGCAGAACCAATTCTGTGTTAGGGACATCATGTTTAGGCAGCTAAATACAGCATTTTAAGCTGATTGGCTGGGATTTAGGGTGTAGGGGAACTTAGGGATTTTTCAGTTCCCCACCATTCTGGGAGAAAGGGTATTGTGGTTTTGTCCAAGTAGTACACATATCACTAATTCAAGCAGAACATTCAACAAAAGCTACTCTAAGTCTCTGCTGAACTGAGAACTTGAACTTAGAGAAATGAGAGCTTGAACTGAGAATTAACCTTATGATTAAGATGGACACTAAAGACAAAAACGGCTGCAGTTAGGTTAGGCAAGAAGGCCTAGACATCTTTGTTTGTTTGTTTGTTTTTTGAGACAGGGTTTCTTTGTGTAGCCCTGGCTATCCTGGACTCTTTCTGTAGACTAGACTGGCCTAGAACTCACATAGATCTGCCTCCCTCTGCCTCCGGAGTGCTGGAATTAAAGCCCGGCACCACCACACCCGGCCCTTGGACATGTCTTGATGTTGGTGAGCTTCAACACTGAATGTACTCAATACAGTGTTAAGAGCTGAAATAGAGCGGTGACCAAGGCTGATCCTGCCTCTTTCTTCCCTCACGGGGCACTCAGTCTTCCATTAGAGACAGCACTCAATGAGAACATACTGCTTTCTTACAATTCTGATGCATTGAGCCTCACGGTCAGTCTGCACTTTGCAGAAAATTTTGATTTGAGGACACATTAGCGCAGCTCATATCATGGCAGATAGGAGATAGGGAGCAAACAAGGAAGTGAGTGGGTCTACGTGTGCTCTTTCTTCGAAGGTGCACCTCTGTGACCCACTTCCCTCAGCCAGACCCCACTTCCTAAAGTTCCCACCACCTCCCAAAAGACCAGGACCACCTGGGAACCAAGTGTTCAATACAGAAACATGTGGAGCATGTGTCACATCCAAACCACAATGGAGGAACTCTATGTCATTCCTCTGAGGGGATTTTATTGTCTTTCTTGGGTCTGGATTAATGGTGCTTTCTATACATATTTTTGAAAATGTCAAAATTACATTTTATTTATTGTGCATGTGTGCACACACAAGGAGAGATGAGTGGATCTTTGGTCTTGGGGGGGGAGAACCTATAAATTTGTATGTATTAACTTTCTGAGGTTTAGGAAACACATATGGCATGTTCAGTGTGAACCTCAGCATGGTGTGAAGCAATATGCTGTGAATGAGCATCAACCAGGCTTTTTGGTGGCAGCAATCCCATAGATCTCATACTTGACTTTCTCTCTCCTGAATCACACTAGTCCCCCTGGGAGACGCTTCTGGTGACACAGCAGCATTCAGAGGATGCTACATGAGTTGTGCAGAAGCTCCTGTGACAGCCGCTCTGTAGGAACAAAGCCATGAAGTCATCCCAATCACATTGGAAAAAAAAATTAGCTCAGCCATACATGAAGAGGAAGGCTTGAGTTTTGCATGGCCTACCTTGAAGTCTGACAATTCTCTGTGCTGGAGTAAGTGTGGCAGAGGTTGTCACAGGACAGTTATCACACCAGTATTGCTTAGATAAACACATTCCCAGGTCCTACTGTAGATCTCATAAATTGAAAACCGGAACAAAAGCCTAGAAATGTATTTGAGGAAGACTCAGGTGGTGTCTGTTTATGCCAAAGTCAGAGAGCCGCTGCTGAGTGCCAAATCTGTTTCTCACACCCTATGGGTCTTGTAATGAGGGTTGATGAGCGTTTTCTTTATCTGTGGCTGTTCCACTGTTTAAATTACCTTAAGTCAGCTGCAGATTGGAAATATAAAATTGAAAGTCCCACAGACAAATAGCTCATGCTTTAAATTAATTATATATTTATATTTTTTGTTATTGTTAGTTTATTACCATGTTTGTGATGATTTCAGTGCCCCCATAGGCTCATGTATTTGAACACCTGTCCCCAGTTGGTAATGTCATTTGGGAAGGCTATGAAATATTTAAGAGATGCAGCCTTGTTGAAAGTATGCCACTGATTTGGCCAGTGTGTGTTGAGAGGTGTTCATAGCCTCACTCTGCTTCCTGCTTTCTGCTTCCTGATAAAATGTGATCAGCCAGCTTCCTGTTCCTGCTTTCAAGCTGTGCCTTTCCCACCACAAAGAGACATTCCTCTGAAATCAAAAGCTAAAATGAAGTCTTGGTCATGCTATTTTTATCACAGCAACAGAAAAATAACTATTAATGTCTAATTTATAATTTGGACTTTAAAAGGTATGTACATATATTAAAGAAAATCCCTAGCCTACATGGTACTGTACCGTTTGGGCTCCACTCCCCTCCTCCCCACCCTTCTGGGCACGATCAGCCCACAACTGCAGTGGCATATCTGAGAGGAGGATATGAAGAGCAGGAACAGTTGGGAGTGATAGAGACCTGAGGCATCAGGTGAGCACTGGAGAACAGACTCTTGGGAGGCAGGCTTCTTGGTTGAGCAGCTCATTTAATTGGAGGGAACAAAGTCTATTTAAACCTCTAGGGAATGGGTAGAGGCTTTTGGGGTGAGTGTACATCACTGGCTGGAGCTGAGGTGTTGGGAATGCTTTATTTGCATGAGGAGGCATTCTAGGTGCTTGCTGGACATGACCTTGTAAGGAGAAGGGGAGTTTAATCTGGCTGAGACTATGTGACTTCATCTGGTGGTCAAAGGTGGGGGAGACAGGACTATGTGGACTGACTGGGACATGCAGGCTGGGGCAGGGGGAGTGGTCCTCACTCCTACTGCTCTTTGAGATGAAATTTCCAGGTTGGACACAACTTGACACCACTCCTGCTCCCACTGGTTCCTCCTGGTCCCATAATACCCCTGTCCCACAGTAGTGCCATAGTTTGGGTTTTGGAATGTCCTTTAAATGCCTGTGCGTCGATAAGGACTCAGACCTTGGCTCAGTGCTACTGCAAAGTCGAGGAGCCTTTAAAAGGTGGGACTTTAGGGAGGGTCATTAAGTCATTGCTGGTATGTTCTTGAAGTAAGTTTTGGGATGCCAGCCTATCTTTTCTTTTCCTGGTCTTCACCACCCCACCCCTCTGGCCATGGAGCAGCGTGACTCACATGCTCCCAGCCTTGATATGCCGCCTCACCCCAGGTGCTAAAGCAAGAGGGAGCAAAGGGCCCAAGTGGCCATGGACCACAATTCCCAAAGCTGTGAAACACAATAAAGAAATATATCGTCTGAGTTAATGATCCTAAGGATTTTGTGGTCTGTACATATACACTATCTAGGGTTCCAGAGATCCACTAAAGGTCTCAGAATGTATCCACTATGGATATATGGGGTTTTTTAATTCAACTGATGGGGCTCAAATGCTGAAAACAGGAACTGGAGAGGCCTGTCTGCAAGGTGAAAACCTCTAAGGACCTTTAAGACATGGCAAGTAAGTGCTGCAGAAGGGCAGGAGAAATTGGGTCATGAAGATCGATAGCTTACACCACAGGAACAATGAAGTTCAGAGACTGCACCAAACAAGCTTCGAAATTTGTAATCTGGGGGTTGGAAGTTTCTTGTCTTGGTCAAAGCAAGCCCAGGGCCTTATTATTTAAAGCTACGCCTTGTCAATTTAGTTGTAGCTCAAACTTAATGTGGACAGACAGGCCTGCCAGGCAAAGATTTCTCAAGCAGATGATGTGAGGGAGAATAAATTTTATTCAGGGCAAGACTGCAAGGACAGATGACACTCAGCAGGAACGGCAGGCCAAATCTGCAGGATCCATAACACAACCGGCTAGCCCTAGGGATCTGGGCTTGTCGAAATGGAGGTGACAGCACGAAGGAGCTAACACATGAACTCACTGAGCTGCAAAAGGTTCAGAGCTTCTATTTCCCCACAAGGAAACATGAATCCTAAAACTCAGGATATTCCTAAAGGAAGTACGATCACAGAAGTAGAGACACTTGAGACATAACAGCAAAAAACCAGTCAGTCAACCTCTTAGATTCTCCTGACTTTCCATTGGCCTTCTTTTGGCCTCCCTCTGTTCAGTGAAAGATGAATTTTGCTAAATTCCAGAGCCGTAGGAATTACTTTTAGAGGCAGTAGGAATTACTTTTAGAGGCAGAGCCTGCAGGAATCTGAGCTCCACAGGTAATCATTATTGCCAAAAACCAAATTCCCCATCTCATCTGTGATATGCTGTGTGTAACCCTAGAGGTGGGCCTCACAGAGTTATCAATCCATACAGGACATAGAACAGCAGGATGTGGAGCCCCCTGTGTGTCTAAAAAGTCTGCCCAGCAAGAGAGATATATGATAGTAACTTTTCTCCCCATTGCTTTTGCAATAAAATTCACCCAGAGCTCCAGGAAGGGTTAGGAATGTAATTCAGCTTCCATAAATCAAGACTAAAATTAAGATGTCCAGATATGTAGCAGCCTGTTCAGGTGTACAGAGAATTTGAAATTTAGTGCCCTGATAATGGGTAGGAGCAGATTATCTAATTACAGAGAGAAAGAAGAAATATTGTTCTTTAGAGTAGAAAAGCTAAATGCTCTAATCCATTAAAACTCACCACATCTCTGTCAAAGCTAGATTAATATTAAACGTTCACGTAACATTTGTCTTTTTTTTTTTTTAAAGAAATGAAGTCAAATGTTAAGAAAAAAAATATAACTGAAAAGGCTACAGTTCACAATGATTCTAATGTGGCTACTTGTCAAACAGTTGTGTATTTTATCTTTTGGAGTGATGTATGTGCAGCTGATTACAGCTATACTTTCCTAATCATAGATCTGTTTAAAATTTTATCATCATATCTTGAAGCTATTCTGGATAGACTTTAAGCAAGGATCTCACAAATCAGATTTACTTTACGGGGCAATGGACACGACATGCTGGCAGGGGGTAATTCCTTCCACCCATCTGCTGTCACCTTGCCTTCGTCCTTGTAGGAAACCTATGATGCCTGTTTCTGACCCTAACTATAGGTATAAAGGGGTGACATAAAGGTGTAAAACAATGAAAATTCCCATATAAAGCATTCCCACCGTATGAATGATTTCACTTTCTGTGGTTTCAGTTACCCACTATCAAGTGTAGTCCAAAAATATTAAGTCAAAATTCAAAGCAATAAACAATTCACGTCTTACACTGTGAATAGTTCAGAGCAGCATGATGAAATTCTGCCCTAATGCCAATTATCTTTGTCCAGTGTATCCACATTGTATATTCTACCCACCCATTAGTCACTTAGTTAACTCTCCTGGTTGCCAGATTAACTGTTGTGGCAGAAATGTTTTATTATAATGGTTCAATGTTACTCTGTCATTTGTCTTTTACCTTATTTAATTTATACTTTTCTTCAAACATATATGTTATATATATATGCATATATAAAAAAGCATAGTACATGTAGAGTTTGGTAATATCTGTAGCTTCAGTTATCAGCTGGGGTTTCTTAGTATTTATGTGCCTGCAGACAGATGGTAGGGGACAACTAAGTCAGGAAAAACCTTACTGAAATAATCCATTAACTGGATGAGGTGTTTTAGCAGGCAAGCCAGGTCATAAATCAATTTCATGTAACTGTGTTTATGAACAAATGGACTTTTAAACTATTGCTTCCTTATTGTTTTAAACTAGTATTTATTCCAATGAATGAATAAAACATGAACTGTTGACTGAAAAGCAGTGGAGTGCTTTATCTATTTCTGAAGTTTGCATGTAGATACATATTAACTCATCAGGACAGCATCATTGGTGAACAATATGGTGGACAGGCTGTCACCAACATGAAAAGGTCATAAATTCTCATTTATTCCATTATGGTCTGAGGTGTTGTTTAGCATGTGGCAGAGTCCTCCTGGCTTAAGTTAGCACGAGTTAACATGAAGTTCCCAGTACAGGGCCCAGAACACAGTAGATAGTCATGTTAAGTATTTAGTATTTACTTCCAGAGAATGGTGGTGTCAGGCTGCCCCCAAATGAATGCTTTGTGTGTCATGCCTAAGAGGTAGTCAGGTTGTAGATTCTCCGAGGCAAGAATGTGTTGTATGTTATGCCTGAGTCTTGAAGCCTATGTATGGTAAGTGCTAAACACACACTTGGGCCAATCAATGAAGAGTCAGCAAAGCAGGTTTTGAGACATTATAGACAGAAATGGTGGGAAAGCTTTCTAAAAGAAAGAGCACACGTTTGAGTGGTGGTCACAGTTTAGATGCATCTCACAGATATCTCAGAAGCAGAGTACAGACAACAGTATGGTCTCTCATTCAACATCTTGGAGGAAACAAGGACTGGACTGTAAAGGTATGAATATGAATTTGTTCTTTCCCACAATCAGATGGTGTGCTGCGGCCTTTTATCTCAGATGGATTGTTATGCTGAGCAGGCTGGCATCTCAGGGATGAGACCAACATGTAGTTTTTGTGGTTACCACCGAAAGTGAGACAAGATCAGTGACTATTTCAGGAAGGGAATTGCATCAGATGCGTTGACTTAGCCAGCATCAGATCATCAACAGAGGGTGACAGTGGTCTGTCTAGTTCTGACTTATTAAACTACTTTACTGAGCTATAATTTTTGTAGTATAATTGCTAAAGTGTGCAACCATTTAGTTTAACATTTTAAATAAGTGCTTGAAAAACTGGCTTCTGTTGGCATACCTTAGAACTATTTATTAATAACTATAAACACCTTCTAGCCAACCCACTGGAGGCACATGAGAAAGGATACCAAAAGGATGACATTCTCAGGCTTGGTTCCTTGGGGCAACTCATCAGCCAATGCCAAAGGCAACACAGCCATCAGCAGCAGCCCAGTGGTCACCTGGCTATCACAATGGCAGTTGCTGCCCCCCCACACACACTTGGGGCCACGGTCTCTCCCTTCCATTTGAATTAGCTGAATCCCCTCAGGGCAGGCACTGCATTCACTGTGTGACCTCTGCTGCCCACCCAAACATGCCACCTCAGGGCAGGGGCTGTACTTGGACAGCCTAGGAGCTGGCTGTTGCCACACTCTCACGTGAGGCTGAGGTCTCTTCAGTCCATTAGCCTAGGTGCAGGGCACTGGCATACCACCTTTGGGGTCAAGAACTCTTTTGTCCTCTGCCACCTCCTCACTTGGCGCTGTGGTCTCTGGGCAGGTGCTGCTCTCCGTGACCAGGCTAGGCCTCCAGGCCATGGCCTTTCAACTGGGCTATGCCCAACCTATGGTACAAGTTTTGGCAGCAGCAACTTTCTGGAAAATGCTGTCTAGTGTCTTTCAAAGTTAAGCAGTAATGAGCAATGATGTGAAGCAATGCCAAGCAAAAAAGCCCCCTCTAGTTACCAGGCCTTCCTCTTTATACACTCTTAATTATGCACCAGGATGTTTTCTCATTGGCCAACCTTACGCTGTTCTCCCAAGGTACACCTATTGACCAAGACTACTCGATCTCCCAAGTGTTCCCGAAAGGTGCCAGTCTTTAAGCTGATTTCATATGCCCCTTTTATGAGTCTGTTTTTCAGAAGCTCTTACATATTAATTTATCATAACTGTGTTTCCAAAGGAATCCAAACCTCCACTACAGGTTTCCATTGTAGTAATGATTACTAGTGGGGCTTTTGATTTGCTTAAAGTCATATGCTTAATGATAACAACAGGACTCAACCAAAGTGCTTGTATTTCCAAATTTCTTGCTCTTTCCTTGGAACTTTGAATCACACTACCTAGTATTGTCTCCCTTCTCTGTCTCTCCTGACACTGAGGGCTCAACACAGGACCTTGTGCATGCTAGGAAAGCATTCTATCATTGAGTTACACCCTAGCCCTTCATTGTTTTCTTTAAGTCAAAGTTTCCCTGTGTATTCTAGGCTGGCCTTGAATCTGTGGTTCTTTCTAACTCAGCCACATTGTGGTTGGGCTACACACATACAAGGCCATGATATGCCTGACTGACTCTACTTCTCTTATTTGGAAAGACAAACTCTTTAACTCTCAATAACAAATTACTATTGGACCAGTGAGAGTTACAGTATGAAATGGCTTCTCTGCTCTTTTTAGTGCTGCAATGGCAGACTCTGTTTGATGGGTGGCTTCTGGTTAAGCAATGAGATGGTGAAGCCCAGTTTCTTAAGCTACTACATCTTGCAATATGCCCAACAAGGGAAAGGCACCATTAGCTTAAGAGGACTTCATTTAACTCTCCTCTCAGTAGGGGGGCTCAGTAGTTAAGTTTCACCTCAGTAAATACTGACACTAGAGGAAAGAAACAAACAAAAGTTGATTTTTAAAACCATATTTACTAGCTCACATAAATATTACAAGAACAAATATATCTATCTTCCCTTTCTGAATTTTCAGCATAATTTATTACAGGTTTTAATAAACTACTGTAACTATTTAAGAGGAAAATAAAATTTAAAAGCACGAACAAGGTGAACAGCCAGATGTAAGCCACTGACAGAGTGACTTTTTTTTTTTTAAGATTGAGTCACTGATTTGTAACTTTTATTAAAATCAACTTTCCCTACAAAAATGAGAGAATTTGTAATCTGATCGTGATTTGTTTGGATAACAGTTGAATTTTTATGTTAAAAAATTGCAAAGCTTCAACTAAGGGACAAATAAAACATTCAGACTTGAGCTTACACTTTAAAAAATTCCACCAACATTAACAAAGAAACAATGACATCATACTAATTTACATTAGTACCATGGTCCAAAATACATTTTCCATTACACTTCTATTCCGGCTGCTGCATAGCAGGGGCTTCTAGTGGGAGTTAGCATACAGTCTGTTCTTGATGAAGACAACACTAGACAGATGTTGCCTGATGTCTGGGTAATGCTGAATGTGACAAAACCAGCGAGACACATTAAGATATTTCTCCTTTTCTTGAACTGTCAGGTCAACCTAAGTAGAGATTAAAAAACATAACTATTATATTCACTGCACATAAGCAGAGCTGCCAACACTAGGAGGTAACTGACAGAAACCGAAAAAACCCCTAATCCTCCCGTCTTCAAAGCCAACGTATTTATGCAGAAGTGAAAGCTGCAAGACAGTTGTGATAGCAATACTTTTGTTTAATATTTTAATGTTCAGTTCAAAAGCAGATGTGCTTTCTAGGAAAATATCAAGCTTTCCATAAATATAAAAATTGACATTAATATAAAATTTAAAGGCTCAAAGGGGTTTTTACTTTATTGGAAAAAGAAAATGAGAGATAAAGAGTTTTCAAAAAACTAAAGTATGTTTTTTTTTTCTGATTTCTTAGCAAACCTCAAAATTGAAGAGTTCTTGACATCTAACATACTAAGAGAACAGTATGTTAATAAAAAGAAAAATGCACACACACACACACACACACAATTGATACCTTCCTTCTCAACTTCAGAAAGAAACTCCCTGAGGAGTAAACTGCTTGGTTTTAAGTGCTTATAGTTTTAATACAAGAAAAGGCTTTGTGTAGTGGCACATGACTTAGAAAGGAGGCTGACTAACTACACAACACAGCATGCTCTGTGGGCAGTAAAGACCTATACTGTAATGGATGGAGTAGTACATCACTTAGGATGCAAAGACACAGGTGCTTATTATTCCCTTGGGGTCAGATTCCAAAGTAGGTGTTAATTTTTCTCTAAGACAAATTTTTGGAATTAAGTTGTTCAGTAAAGAGGAAGCTGCTCATAGAAGTAACTGGCAGCCATCATTCCATGTGTGGGTAGTGTAGCCTGTTTGCCTGTGGTTAATTCAACATTTATTTAAAGGGCATGTGAGTCTCTGTAACACAAAGAAAATAAAAATAGCAACAGCTTGACCCCAGAGGTCCACAGCCAAGCAGAGGCCAGCCTGTCTGGGCACTCTGAGCGAGATGATGTCCTGGGGTTGTGTGTAGTTGTGCCTAGAGGCAATACCTGAAAAGTCAGGACATAACAAAGTGAAGGACAAACTAGTGTGCAATAACTTATGAAACACAAAACACAAAACATTAACAATAAAAGAGGAAACAGCCTCTTAACTGACATTTTATTTGTCAACTCAGTTTATAAACCATCCACAGTCTCATTGTTCTGTTACATAAGCATGTGAGCTTCACAACACTGAGCCCTGCATCCACGCTGCTGTAACACATTATGAAAATGCACTGATTTTGTCTCAAGAGTAGTAGGTCTGTGACAAACTATATCTAACTATCTCGTTTGTCTAGATTAAAGGAACAAATTCATCATATGGAGATTTAAAAAAAAATCCCAAAGTTTTAGTCAAGAAGACTGAGCAAGAAAGTCTTTTCTAGTATAAAGACTAATTTTTATTGCAAGAGAATTTATGATTTCACATATTCCTGATTTTTACCTTTGAAATAAAAACGAACACCGGATACATTTACACAGGAGCGAATGAAATAGTCTCTTGTGGGACTTAGTTTGTATTCATGAAATACTTTGTAAATGGATTTTTTTCTAACTCTACCAATATATTATAAATATCACCAAAGACTTAAGGGAAATTGGGATTTTGTGTCCTCTTTTTTGTTGTTTGATTAGTGCTAAGGATTGAATATGGGGCCTTGATATGCCAGGCAAGTGTTTTCCCACTGAGCTGCCTCTAAGCCCCCTAAATGCAAGGTTTTTTTTTTTTTGTTTTTGTTTTTTGAGACAGGGTTTCTCTGTGTAGCCCTGGCTGTCCTGGACTCACTTTGTAGACCAGGCTGGCCTTGAACTGACAAAGATCTGCCTGCCTCTGCCTCCCAAGTGCTGGGATTAAAGGCGTGCGCCACCACCGCCCGGCTTTAAATGCAAGGTTTAAAAACGTTTAGGGATGGGAGTGTAGCTCAGTGGCAGAATTCACTCCAGTCTCACTGGCCCTAGGTTCCCTTCCCAGTACTGACTACAAAAAAAGAGTAAATGATAACCTTGTGCACTGAGATTTTGAACCAGGTGAAAAGGAATATATAAATTCACAATATAAATATTAAAAGTATATTTCAAATTTATATTGTGAAACATTTGCTAACAGATGGAACTAGTATTTGCTGCTGCCAGGCCTGTTATTTAAAACAATAATAACTGATGACATAAAACCCAAATAAATATTCTCCAACCTATAAACTTCACACTTGGAGTCCAATCCAGGGAATAAAATAGTCTCTATTCTAATAGCTTCTAAGTCTCCTAATATTTTCAAATTTAATCCAACAATTTTCTGGATAATCTATTGCAAAGAATTCTCAAGTTAATTTACTCTCCCAATAGAAGTACACAGGCTTCCTGAATGGATCAGAGCATCATTTTAATGTCCTTCAATAGGTTAGGCTTTGGAATTTGTCTCTAAGTCTGTGGAAATGATGACTGAACTTGGCACACTACCTCTGTTATTATTATTACTAATTATTTTTTTTGGGGGGGGTAAACATTTGCACATAAAGTTACTGTCAACAAACTGAGCAAAAGGTTTTTCTCTTTACCAAACTCACTAGTTTTAAACATGGCTCTGATGTGATCCTTGGGCTATTTCATTTATAACTCTGGCTTTCCAACATTTCCTGCTAGCTATTTATTTTACTTTTTTTTTCAAGTAGGAACACAACGCACATGCTGCTTCCTGCTTCTCACTGGTCTAGACACCAGGGTGTCTCTGGTGGTGCCGGCTCCTTCTCCTACTTACTCATTTTTGTTTATACTGGAACTCAGGACTTATTTTGAACCTTAAAGCCAAACAGATAACATTCTGACTTGCGCGTTTTCCACCAAGACACTGGGAGCACTCAAGTCAGCTCTCTGCAGCTGCTGTTAGTGCTGGCTTTCTCCCTCCTCTGGCACCAGGCTGTCTCTGGGCAGTCGAGATGGTCGGTGTTCTTGGGACTGTTTCATGGCCATTTCTTTCCCTTTTCTCTTCCTTCTCAAAGAACCCACATTCTACTGGTGTTCAGGCCTCAGAACAAATGCATTTCAGCTCAGAACAATCTGATAGGGCAGCCACAGCATCACAAAGGAGTCTAACAATGTCAAGCAGCAGTCTGCTCATAAGGGAGCATGTGCCAGTAGAAATCACTAAAGAAAGTAATTGGTCACTAGTGTTGGAATCAGCAGCCATAATAATGGGGACTGTTGACAAAGCCTAATATAATATACCTAAGGGGTTATGGCAGACCCATCTCAGAACTTTTTTTTTTTTTTCTGAGACAGGGTTTCTCTGTATAACAGCCTGGCTGTCCTGGACTTACTTTATAGACCAGGCTGGCCTCGAAGTCACAGAGATCCACCTGCCTCTGCCTCCCGAGTGCTGGGATTAAAGGCATGCGCCACCACACCCAGCGTGGTCATACTTTTAACTCTGAGCTTCCAATAGAAACAATATAAGGGGGGATTTGATGACTCAAAAGTTCCTTGACTCTTGAAGGGTCGGATTACAGAGTAAGGATTTAATAACACAAAGAAGTGAAGGAATGAGGGACTGGCTAAGTATCAATATACTACTAAGCGAGTAAAGCTAGAAAAGCTTATAAACACAAGCAGGTGGCCAAGACAGACTTTGCATCTCTACTCAACTCAGAACCTAGCAGTCACCTTTCTCACAGCTGTGCGTACAAAGATCCAATTAACAGAAATGCCACTTAACACCTGTCTATTCCTTAACAAGGTTTTTCTGCCTTGACTGTTGTTCGGCTGGGAGAGGACATACACTTTGACTTGTACAAACCCAAAGCAATGGTCAGAGAGATTTAGGATTTACTCTATTCAATGTTGCTTTGAAAATAATAACCATAAGCCAGGCAATGGTGTGCATGCCCTTAATTCCAGCACTTGGGAGGCAGTGGCAGACAGATCTCTGAGGTGGAGGCCAGCCTGGACTATAGAGCAAGTTCCAGGACAGGCAGGACTACTCAGAGAAACTGTGTCTTGAAAAGAAAGAAAAAAAAAGAAAAGAAAAGGAAAGGAAAGGAAAGAAAAGAAATAAAAGAAAGCAAATGATAACCATAACACCTTTAATCACAACAGCCACTATAGGTATAGAAGACACACTCTCCAGAATAGGAAATGTAAGTAGGTACAAATGGGTAAAGACTACAAGAACCCTGACCTTAATGTTCAGAGATGAGGAAAACTAAGTCCCCTGAAAGCCAAAGGCCTTCCAAGATGCCTGACTCATACTTAAGTAACAGTGCAGCTGGAACTACGAGTATTTGCACTATAGAGTTAGTAGTGTGTTTGCTGCTCTGGCAGAGCAGTGTTGTCCAGGTTCCTGCATGAGCCAGCAAAGGAAAATGCAAACATGCACTGCTTGCATGAGTTCCATACACTTCACTATGATCTTTGTTTTGAATTAGACAGGAGAAATCTTCCTTCTTAATGACACTTTCATGCTACAGGAAGCCAGACCCTAGAGCCCCAAAGACAACCATTCATTAGCTTGCTGATCGTCACCTCACAACTCTCCCCATACTAAGCTTTCAATATTAAATAACACCAAAATATATGCCATGGTTAAATGTGTGAAGCGACCACCTCCGTACAGATTATGATTGTCCTTGGGACGTCAGTCCCCTTGCACTTGCATCAGGCACAGCATCACAGCCGCAGCCTCGTTCAGGAGAAGGCAGGGGCTCCCCCAAGCTGAAAGACTGTATGTTTGCCACCAGGAAAGATGACCTTAGCAGCAAATCTTCTTTACCTTGGAGGCTTTTTTTCGTTTTGAAATGAGGTAAGTTGTACCACATCATCATTCTAAGTTCAAAAAGCTACTAAGACATATTGAACCTAGAATGGAATAAAAAGAAGCTCTGCGATTGATGTTTCGGCTCCAATGAAGCTTTCTACACATGTTAATATACTAAAGAACACAACTAAAACCTACATTTACTATAGATGCAAAACCTAAAACAGGAACACATGGGTACAGAACACTGAACACCGCTACTCTCACAAGCTTGCACCTGGATAGGCCACTATGCCAAGAGCCAGGAGAGGACAAAGACATAAGACACCTACTTCACCATCTCCTGGCTTTGTGAAAATTAAGTCATATTTCTTCTAAGCTCACGCACCCCTCACCCACCACATTTCACTGGACTAGCAGAGTGATGATAAGCTTCCTTTCACAGTTAGACATGCTGCTTTTTGATGAGAAATTATATGGCCATTCTATATGTTAGAAATATTTATAGCCAATGTAGAAACTTTATAGAACAATGACAAATTCCTTTGGCTAGTCAAGGACAATCATAATCTGTACATATTTGTCATGAGTCTTTTTCCTGTATCACCTGATCCTTTAAATGATCAAATTTTATTCTGACCAGAAATCAGTACTTGGTTCCGGGTTCTCTAATTTGTTATTTTCACATAAAATAACCTCTCTCTTAAATGAGATTAATAGTTCCTTGGAAATAAAGGTTTATGCTCCTTTTCTGGCCCTCTCAAATACAGAATAGTGGGCACACACAGGAGGCTCTTGATAACTTGAAGTGTGTAACAGGGAGTGCTGTGCTGACCTAATCAACGAGGCCACTACAGTGTTACATTTATTTGCTGTTATGGAAGCCTGATTGTACCCACTTGAAAAAAAAAAAAAAAGCCTCCTTTGTCCTGTATCTCACTATGTAGCCTTGAACTGGTAGTAGCTCTCCTGCTTCAGCCTTCTACATGTTGGGATTATTGGTGTATGCCACTGTTCCCAACTTGGGGAATAATTGTTAATAAAGTCAAGTAAATCCAAACTGAGAAGTATGGCTTGCACTAACAATATAACAATGTAATAGCTCCTGCAGGAGGTTGGTGCTATGTAATACAACCTAAGTGCTGGAATAAGCATGTTACACTGCAGCGGTGAGGTAAAGACAAGAGTGTGTCCAGTGCAGATGTGAATTTCTTCAGTATTTCTGCCCAGTGGTTGGCTCAGTCTGGTAAAGTGGAACCTGCTACTGCAGAGGGTGGAATCTAAGTGCATCGTTTCTTACTGTGGTAGCTTACAGTTTACAAAGGCTTCTCTACACACTAAGACACTTAGGAAAGATCTGCATTGGTCCTT
The DNA here is from genome assembly GCA_907164525.1 of Lophiomys imhausi. Classification (NCBI taxonomy): domain Eukaryota; kingdom Metazoa; phylum Chordata; class Mammalia; order Rodentia; family Muridae; genus Lophiomys; species Lophiomys imhausi. The sequence continues at coordinate 5,552,672 of CAJQZJ010033130.1, forward strand.
GCAAATATATCTACACATGCATATGTGTGTCCTATTCCTTGAACAGTATACAATAATGTTCAAAACATTTATTTGTTGTTATGGAAGTGTGAGCGTAAAAGGTATGCCAGGATAATTCCTGCCAGGCAGAAGAGAAATTTCTACATCCATGGCTTAAACAGTTTGTGACAGACATTTTCAAATAGCAAACTCAAGCTGAAGGAAGCCCTCCTCAAGGGTCAAACAGAAGCAGAAAGAAGCATTGCAGTATGCTTCAGGAATCTGAGATAGCCCTAAGCATGAAGTCAGAGTTGGAGCAGAGACAGATGTCTGAAGAAATACAAAAATCAGAGCGGAAGGAAGGGGTGAGGACCAGGATGCAACAGAGAAGAGCAATGCAGAGATATGGGTAGGAAAAGCTCAGAAGCCAGTAGGCGTCATGGTGTTACAACTAAGGCAGGAAGACAGGGACAAAGCCAGCAAGGGTGGCAGGAGCCAGAGGAAAACGCTCCTGTGCTGACAAACTGTACTTCCTGGGATTAAGGAACTGCTCAATTATTGAGAAGGAAAAAGTTTGACCTTAAGAAAGACTGGCTTAGTGGCCACCAGGCTCATCTCACACAGCCCACGTTTGTATCTTCTTTATGGACTGGAGATGATAAAACTGACTGATGCTCAGCCAAAAGTGACTGAGGTCCCAGAAGGAAGAGACAGGGGAGAGAGGATCCAGCAAGTAGATAACACAGGCCCTGACGGGATGCATGGAGTGGAAAATACAGAGAAATGTTATGAGGTCTTTCCCATAATGGAAGAAGGGTGCTGGGGTGTGGGGAGTTGAGAGATTCTTTAAGGCAGAGAAAAAGATCTAAGAAGGCATGAACTCAAGACAAACTGCCTGGGTTTGGGATTTGGGTCTGCCAATTAGTTATAGACACCCCACTGACCTTGCTGCGCCTCAGTTAATAGTGCCCACCTCACAGGATAATTGCAAGGAGTAGCCATCTGACATTTACACAGAATAAAGAACAGTGAAAAGAAAATAGGGAGTATTTAGTTGCAAATAAAATCTGGATGACTAATGACTAAGCAAGTACTTAGAGGATAAATGTGAAGGAATGAGAGAAAAAAAGAGTTTGGAGATGACTCAGAAAGGGCTGGCAAGGAAGGGGAGCTGAGGTAAAAGACTGGAGAAAATTGCCTTCTGAGACCAGAAATGAGAGAGGAAGTGGATTTTTGAGGAGGAGGAAGACTGTGAAGGAGAAAGGATTTATAGCAAAAAGTCAGAGCGATAAAGATCTAGAGACACTTGGGAGGAAGGAGAGCTGACAACTACATAACCTAGCTGTAATCAGAGGGGAACTTTCTAAGGCTAGCAAGCTATACTCCACAATTCCTGAAATGGAGCTCTCTGTCCACAAGAATGAAGACATCGAACATGGAGCTAAGTATACAGCACAGTAAAGAAGCTGGAGGTGGCAGTAAGATGTGGTTCAAGGCAAGCAGGATGGGGTGACGCTTGATGGCAAGGAGAGTAAGTAAACAAGAGTCATCAAAGTAGGTTACAATAGCAATGAGGACACTCGACTCAAGAGCTGGGGTAGGAAAGTGCACAGAGGAGAAAGATGGGGTACTGTGGGAGGAGGGGATGATGACAGCCAGAGGTAGTAGCTGTGGAGGAAGAACAGAGGCAAGAGCTGAGAGAACAACTCTGTAAATTGTCTGTGTGGCAAGTTTTGCCTACACTGCCTTGTTTTAAAATAACGTTCATTCTTATTTGATATGTTGAGATTAAACATGATTAAAACTCATATTTAAAAAAAAGTGATTCTGAATATTACAGAAAAAGGCCTAACACCACGTAAATACTCACTATAAAGCGATGGAGCCCGTAGTACAGTAGGATGTCCGCCAGGGTAATGCTATATCCTGCCAGGTAGACTTTATCTTCAAGATAGGAATTAAGATCCTAGGGGGAAAAAGTGTTTTAATTTAAAAACAGTAACAGTGAAGCTCTTGTGGCATGAGACTTAAAACATTTAGAAGGCTACTCAAAAGAAAAGTACTAAGACTTAAACCTAATCTTTTAGTTGGGTGTGGTGGGTCACATAAGTAATCCCAGAACTTGGGAAGATGAGGCAGGAGGATTGGGGTTAGAAAAGCAGTGTGAGGAGACCCTTTGGAAACAAATAAATCGACAGTAATGAAGATTCATTTAAAAACTACAAGAGTGCAATGTTCTTTTTCTTACATGTATAAACCGTACTCACTCTGGCTGGGGACATGGCTCAGTAGGTAAGTGTCTGCACATAAGCATGAAGACCTGAGGTGAGATCCCCAGGACCCACATGAAAGCTGGGCACAGTGGTATATGCCTGTAACCTTAGCATTGAGGGGGCAGACATGTGGATCTCCAGAGCTTGCTGGCCAAGCTCTCTACCCTGTGAGCTCTGGGTTTATTGAAAGATGGGTATGCACACATACCTATACATATAAAATACATACAAATATATAATTTAAATACTTTGCTACACACACACACACATTAATACTTTAATGGGGATAATACACATAAACATAAAATTTACCATCTAACCATTTTAAGAATGTACCTGGAAAATTGAACCTACATAGTTAAGCATGTTCACAGTTTCAAGCCAATCTCCAGAGCTTTCCCATCTTGCAAAACTAAAGCTCTATCATTAAATGGCTCCTAATCTCCTTTCCCTCTAGGCACTGGTAACTAGTGGTCCTACTGTGTCTCTATGGAGATGCCTAATGTACATGGACCACAGAATATGCTGGGCTCTAGAACTCTGATTCACTCAGTGTGAAGGCAAGTGAAGACCCTGGGGGAAGGACTTCTGCCTTCTGGCTCCCGCAGTACAGCCTACAGACAGTCAAGATACCTTCAGAAGAGTGTGAGTGTCTTCTTTACTGGAGTGTCCGTCTACTCGAGTGATCCTGAACTCTAACCACTGTTGAACTATTGCCTTTTCTTCTGCAGTGCTCCCCAGCAAGTGCTCCTTATTGGCTTGCTTGACTAGATGGGTTGCGATGGTGCTCAATCCCATTAGACTTGGACCACTGTTTGTCTGCAGAACTGGAATCTTAAAAAG